>QXVZ01021265.1:0-32778 GCA_008931825.1 Phallusia fumigata | reverse complement strand
TAGCGGCCTCGCTCGGGGTTCGAACGTATTGAGGCGAAGTGCTGCCTGAGCGTGTTTGGACAGTTCTGTTTCTTGGCCTTCTGCGGTTTGGTCTAGGTGGTTTCAGTCCGGTGTCTTATCAGTTGAGCGAACTTTAAAGTTGAGGGCCGGTCGAATTTGACATTATTACAAACTCATAACTTCGCTGAAAGCGAAGAACATCATGCAGGCCACTCGTCAATACTTTACCTTTATTCTGCGTAACAGCTTACATCGCGTCGCATAATCTCAAGGCAGAATACAGAAGCAGAATAGGAATAGAATAATACATCAGCGGAAATACTAGGGTTTATATCACAGTAAAGCTCCTTTTTCTGGCGATTATGGCGAACAGAGCTTTCTTCTAGATTTGTGAAACTCTATTTTGTTTGAGTAAAACTTGCGACACACTTACACTATACCTCCCGCTTGCTGCAATGCTGTCAGGCGAGTCAGCAACGGCGGAAAAACGTATCTGGGAATGACGGAGATGGTTTATAGTTGCGTTCTTGCCGAAGAGTTATTCGGAAAGATGACAAACGCTAAGTTGACAATAAATGCGGAAATAACGGCACATTCCCATATATGCAAATGCGCTGACTAAAGTTGTGCCAGCCACGTATCTCATTGCGAAGAGCGTAATCGAGTTTACTTTTCACCGTATCCTACCTGTTAATTACTTTTTGCTGTGTATCACACCACACCGTACCGTATTACAATACTTGCTGCCCAGCAACCAGTGTCGTTTTACCATAATAGCCCATTTAGCCTGTTGACTATTTCCATAAATAGTCCATGGAGGTAAAAAGCATTATTTAATGTTAGTAGTATAAACATGGGCGTTCTGGCTCATTTTGGAAAAATCGGAAATCCCCCGATTCTAACTCACTTTGGGGAATCCCCACATTTCTATGACGTCATAGGAAAACGGGGATTCCCCCACTTTCACATTCGNCTGACGCCTCTGTCAGACATAATGTTTCTCGAGGTAAACGAGGTTCCTATGGCAGACCTAATGGCTTTAATACCCCACGATTTCGTCCACCTTACCAGGGCCCAAGATATCATCAACCACCTGTTTTCTCCTCTCTTCCTGCTGATCAGCTATGTCTCTATCACAGCTTTTACGGGTCCAACGCTCGTAATTGCGTACCGCCTTGCAACTGGCATCAGCCAAAAAACGATTCTCGTCCTGCTCGAAGGTGAACCGGAGTAAGGACTGTAAATTTTCTTCAGCAACGTTCACCGTAACAGACGAAACTTCTAAGCTTTCATTTTTAGTTGACTCAGGCAGTGCAGTTAGTCTAATTCCGCGCAAAAAGGCTTCCAAGTTCCTTCCTTCCAAGCCAATTCGCATGAAATGTGCATTAGGAAACACATTTCAATCCTACGGCGAATGCAAGCTAAATCTTAATCTAGAGGTTGGACAATTTACTTGGACGTTCCTAATCTGCGACGTAGACGATTGTATTATCGGTGCTGACTTTCTTCGACGTCACAAATTGCTGGTAGATGTTGCAAATAAACGGCTATTGACGCAAAAATCTCGATGGCCTGAGACGAAAAAGCCCACACGAGTTTACACAGCAAAACTCGCGTTGCCACCAATACCTAAAACTGAGGCTACTTCTAAGGATGATTTCGAGGAAGTGCTCGCGTAATTTCCTGAACTTACCCAGCCTATGTCTTATGATAAGCCTGTCAAGCACGATGTCACGCATGTCATTGAAACCACAGGTCTTCCAGTGTCTACACGCCCCAGACGTCTTGCACCAGAAATGTTGTCAATAGTAAAGAAACAGTTCGGTGACCTTATAGACAAAGGTATAGTTGAGCCTGCTACTGGACCATGGTCTTCACCCTTACATATGGTCAAGAAGAAAGATGGAACTTACCGCTGTGTAGGTGACTATAGGCGTCTTAACCTAGCCACCAAGAAAGATTCTTATCCACTTCCATTTTTACGCGACTTTACTAACAATCTATACGGAATGAAGGTGTTCAGTTCGATAGACTTGCTCTCAGCCTACCACCAGATAGCCATGCATCCCTCTTCAGTGGAAAAAACTGCTATTACTACACCTATTGGATCTTTTCAGTATAAGCGAATGAACTTTGGGCTTTGTAACGCTGCACAAACTTTTCAACGCTTTGTCAATAAGGTAATCCGAGGTTTGGAATCTTTCTGTTTTTGTTATGTGGACGACATTCTCGTGGCAAGTGCCAATGTTGAAGAACATAAGGCACATCTTCGACAACTGTTTCAACGCCTTACTGAATATGGAATTGTAATCAATCGCAAGAAAAGTCATCTAGGTAAAGGTGATATCAATTTCCTTGGACACAGAATCACACCTGAAGGTTTATTCCCTCTTAAGGACAGGGTCAAGGTCATTCGTGAATTTCCTATGCCCAAGACTGTCACACAGCTTAGATCCTTTCTTGGTTTAATCAATTTCTATCGACGGTTCATTCCACACATATCGGATTCTCTGCGATTTTTAAATTCCATGTTATCAAATGAAAGGAAGGGAAGTCAAAAACCTTTGAATTGGTCCACAAAAGCTGTTGCAGCCTTCGATAAGGTTAAGAATCAGCTAAGTGATCAGACATTCCTGCACTTTCCACAGTTGAATGCCAAGTTTTCTTTGATTTGTGATGCCAGCAAATTTGCAGTTGGGTCTTCCTTAAATCAATTAGTACACGGCGAATGGCAGCCTGTGGCCTTTTTCTCTAAGGCTTTGAAGGCAGCTGAAAGGAAGTACAGTGTTTTTGATAGAGAACTATTGGCCATTTTTCTCAGTCTTAAGCACTTTAAGGATATCTTACAAGGACGGAATTTCAATATTGTCACGGACCATCAACCCTTGGTGAAAGCATTTCGTTCTGCAGGCGAAAGTTTCTCTCCACGACAGACACGACATATGGAATTCATAGCACAATATACTAGCAATATAGAGTATATGAGTGGATTCTTAAATCTTGCCAGTGACGCATTATCTCGAATCGAAGTTAACTCGATAAGCATGACTGATTATCTCTTGCCATTGGAAGAAATTGCACGCGAGCAAAAGAGACCCGAGTTTTTATCTTCTGTTGATAAAAAATATCAATCTTTGAAAGTAGAGGATCGATGCTTGCCAGACACCAACATTTTAATTAAGGGTGATAATTCAACGAGCACTTTCAGAGTGATAGTTCCCGATACTTTAACGAAACAGGTATTTGATGCCTTTCACTCCTTATCTCATCCTGGTGCAACACCTACTCACCGACTTATAAGCACTCGTTTCGTCTGGCATGGCATGAAAAAGGATATTAAAGAATGGTGCCAAACTTGTATCCCATGCCAAAAATGTAAAGTTATTCGGCACAACCGAGCACCACTGGAAAATTTTGTAGAACCAACCGCAAGGATGACCGATGTGCATCTTGATATTGTAGGACCTCTTCCTCTTTCAGATGGGCACAGTTATCTTTTGACCTGCACAGATCGATTTACCCGATGGCTAGAAGCAATACCTTTGTCAAATATTACTGCCAAAACTTGTGCAGATGCCTTTCTTCTTCATTGGGTAGCTCGATTTGGTTGTCCCCTGCGACTCACTACTGATCGCGGAAGTCAGTTTTGCTCTGAACTTTTTACTAATCTTTGTCACAACCTAGGCATCAAACTTCAAAATACAACAGCTTATCATCCTCAAGCGAACGGAGCTATAGAGATTACTCACCGTTCTCTCAAGGCAGCTCTTAAAGCCTATGATGATCCATTAAATTGGCATTCCAACTTAGGTTTAGTTCTTTTGGGTCTTCGCTCAGTATACAAGGCTGACATTGACTGTTGCTCTGCTGAATTAGTTTATGGAACTACCTTGCACCTTCCAGGAGAGTTTTTTGACAACATAACACCCACCACATCACAAACAGAATATTCAAAACAACTCACAAAGTTCATGTCACTTCAACAGTTTATTCCAAGACGTAAACAACGTCCCATCGATTCTTTTCTTGATCCTGCACTATCTTCCTGCACACACGTATTTGTTAAGGTCATGGCAAACAAAGGATCACTGTATCCACATTATGATGGACCTTTTAAAGTTTTAAACCGTCATGGGAAGTACTTTACACTTGCTATGCAAGGCAGCCAAAATACTGTCTCGATAGATAGAATTAAGGTTGCATATCTACCCGAATTGCCAGATTGTTCTGTCAGTGGTGATACACCGCCTATCTCAGAAGAAGATGAAGTTATTAACCTGGGTCCTTTGTTTACAGACCCCGGACCAGATATTCCAGAAACACCTCCAGCTCCTGCTACGCCACCACGATACACTCGTAGAGGTCGACAGATCCAGCGACCAGCACGCTTCAGAGACTAACAATGACACACACCCTTACTTACATTACTATCCTTTGCCTGTCTTCTTTAGCTTCTGGCGCAACCTTTACTTTTAAGCTTNAGTATAAATTCATTCCCTGTTAGCAACAAGAAAAATGTGACAAACTAAGATTTTTATTTATGCTACGTGTTTGTGATCAATTAAATGTGTCCCTCTTGTCAACGCTTTCAGTTTCTTAACGAATTTGATTAGGAACGTCGAAGCTAACCGCCGTCAACACTTTTGTCACACAAGTAATTTTAAATTGTAATAATGGTTTTTATTATTAGCTATTAGGTTTAAGCTTGAAACAGGCTTCATGCATTTGCGAAATCAGCGAAATGCAAACAGTTTGAGGCCTAGTCAGTCGAATACAACACTTACAATTAACGAAGTATTTTAACAGAACAACTGAAGCCGCCAGAAAATTGCGTAGATGTACAGAAACGAAGTAACAGAAGCAAGGTGTACACAGTGCAACCGTTCAGAGAGGACTACTTCAAGCAACTGGAAGTATTTTGTGACCAGGAAACCGACAATGGCGGATGGCTGGTGAGTTGAGTGAAATGCGACAGAAAAAGGCTGCAACCTTCAGGTTTTTGTGCGTCTCCACACTTTAAAAGTAATGGGACTTTATTTCCTGACATGTTAAAGTGGCTTAAACGATATAAGAACATGGAGTTATGCATTTATCTTTGTCTCAAATTTGACATATTATACCATGGAAATATAACATTAACATGTAAATAAATGACTGTGATTAAAAAGCTATGTTAATCCAATATCTCGTGCCAGCGTTTTTGATTGGAACTAATGTAATAAACAGAAAAGATAAAAATGTTTTGCGGATTTTTAGGCAATTCAACGCAGGTTCGACGGGTCGGTTGATTTTCATTCACGAACTTGGAACGATTACAAAAATGGATTTGGTTACAAAACCGGGGAATATTGGTTGGGTAAATGTTTTGCTTTTTATTTTTATTTCCGGGAATCGAACCCCTAACCTTCTAAATTGCGAGGCGTGTCAATTTAGGGCTGGAGAATATTTATGAAATAACAAACAACTCGGATATATCTTACAAATTACGGATAGACTTGGAAGATTTTGAGGATGAACATCGCTACGCAGGATACGGGTGAGATTTCAATAGATGTTTTTCACACAAACTCAAATTCAAACATACTTGGTTGTTTCAGAGAGTTTTCAGTAAGTGACGAANTATCTCGAGTGCCAAACTCAGGCACTACTTTCTACGCTATATTCCACCGTAGGACGTCAATATCCTGGCGTCACGCTATCAGCCATACTTGGAGATGAAAGAGCCGCCATTACCGTCGGAGATCTTCTAACCGAGGTATCCTGTGCTACGGTCAACAGCACAATCCTCCACAGTCTAGCGCATGGCAGTCTTTTTGCAACACGACCATTGGTACAAATTCACAACTCAAATGGAACGACGACAACGGGGCAAATACATCCAGATGGCCATCTGTATCCTGTTGTGAAGTTCCTTGAGCCGTACACACCAGGTCGTGTTCGAACTTATAAAATCAAAGATTCTTTTTACGTCTTTGAGAATTATACCTTATCTCATGTGGACAACAAAGTCAATTTCGTGCAACCAGTACTTTCCCCAATACAACTACATCAAGAAGAACTGGATTTTCAAGGTTTTGAGCACCAGTTTCCCACACCAAATCAAGGTTTCGATGACATTAATTCCATATTATCTTCTATTAGTCAATCACAAATCACAAATCAGAAGTTACATCAGTTTATAGATAACAATTTAGATCAATCCACAGAAACAGACATGACATACTTGACATCCACTTTGGAATCAGCCAGCAAGAACGTTTTCCTCCACGCTATTAGCTCCATTACTTCTCCTTTCCTTAACTTCATTTTCATAATAGCTCTTTTTTTAGCTTGTTTCTGGGGCATTTTCTTAACCATTTGGGCGGTGAAAACTTACGGGCTCATAGGTTTCAGGTTTTGGCAACAACATAGAAGCCGACCTGATGTTCAAAACTCGCCCAGTGAAGTTAATACTCCCTTAAATACATACAAGTGAGGCAGAACTCCTCCCTATTATGTTCAGCTAACATACATTTAAATTAACAAATACACCAAAGAAAAATACACCACACAAAAACTNATTAACAAATACACCAAAGAAAAATACACCACACAAAAACTTACTTTGCAGCACGAGCGTCAACTGTGTGCAGGGTCAGGCTTATACTGGTATGAGAGGGTCTAGATTTAGGAAACGCGATAACTTATAGTGAGGAGCTGACGTGCTATTTTAACGAAACAAAGAAAATGATTACTTAAAACGAAAGGGTCCAAGAAAAAGTTTTTATGGTGTCTACGTGTTGAAGGCGTGATTATTTAGAAGGAAGATTATACTATAATTGTCTGAAGCCGGTTAACATAAAAGAAGTCATAAAATATCAAAAGTGAGGACGCCGCCTACAAAATATAAAATATAAACAAAATAAACACATTGCTACAAGTTTACCGCATAAATGTGGTAAATTTTGGTTTCAGAGACTTACTCTGTTTTATTCAGTTTTATTGTGACCTTTGTCATGTATAAATTACCCCTTGAGTCATTGGTTTTACCTGTTTTTGACGATCCAGAAATTATCATGTTCAGCGCCCATCGTGTTTGGACGACAACCGTATCCAACCACCAAAACAACATGATACACAGCTTCATTCTCATTCATGTAGCCAGGATCCACAAAGATATCTGTTTAACAAAACTATATTTTCAAGCCAACCCGTTACATGCGTTCAGCCATTATAGGAGTTCTGTCGAAATGTACGAAATAAAGTTTTAGATGTATTTGTTATGTTCACCCTCTGCGTTTGACATTGAAGAAAATTTAACCAGTTGGAGCAGTTGGGAAAACTTTAGCGTAACAGCCACAGGTCCATGATGAGCCACAGCAGCTTCCAGTTGCTTTTCCGAACTGCCAACGAAAACATACATCGACCGATCGAGTTCGACTGCAACTTTCATTCCCGCTGACATGCAGACACCACGCTTCATTTTCACAAATTTGAAGATTGTTAAGGAACGCATGTTGTTTATGAAACGTAGATTTATCCAACCTGAAAAGGGGAACGCTGCGGATAATCGCTTTCACTGATTGATCCTTGTGTTCCGATGTGATGTAATGCTTGATAAACCTGCCCTTTTTTATCTCCACCAGGCATGCTATCGACCAATTGTTGAACGGACAATTCAACCAATTCGCCGTTCCCAATCTTGTTGTGCGATTCGACAGCGGACACCCGAAATAACATGACGTTTGACACAGTTACATGTTCATATTTTTGGAGAAGAAGTATAAAATAAGTAAACTGGCGTTGTAAGTAGTTTACGTTTTCCAGTACGGCCACATTTTCGCGAATATTTCGTTCAGATAATGTTTTTCAAGAGAATATTTTCTTGTTCAACACTTACTGCAGCGAATATCCAACAAACAGGCAAGGGAGCTTGATTCTTAACCTTAGTTACACAACCGCGTTCGCGCCAATCAACATTTTCGGGGATGGGTCCAGCAGCCGCTTGTACGTTCTGACTATTTGAATCGCCTTCATAGGAAGTATCAGCCCCCGCTGCCATTGGCGGCACTTGGCAACTCATCCAAGATAATTCCTCCAATTTCTGCATGAAAATACTGTAATTGGTGTTTCTTGGGCATTATAGCTGCAGTGATGAACGATTTTGGCCCCAAATAAAAGTTTCATGACTGCAATTGGTGGCTTCCCTATAGGTGATAGACAGATGTATCGGCCATAGACCAGCCTTTTGAGTGTCAACAACAAATGAAGTAATAAAAACACTAAAACTTTATAGCAACAGAATCTACAAATTTAGAGAAAAAATTAGTTGCTATAGTCCGGAATTGGTCAACCGGTTTATCAGTATTAACCTTACGGAACAGTTTGTTTTCACAAACTAGGGATTCTTTTCAATATTTCACCTGGTCACTCCATTGAGTCTGTTGAATTCGGTAACTGTGTGTTCCAGCAAAGTAATCTTCGTTATGCTTTCTAACCATTTCGAGGTCATGCTTCCAAAGGGTTTCGCGTTCATTTCGAACTTCTTCAGACCCGTATTGCTTGTCTAAACAAATCGACCCGGCACACAGTAACGTACAATATTAGACAATAGGTGTTGTTTCTAGTGACTCCTTAAACACAGTTACGGGCATGCGCGTACTCCGTTTCTGGGCCTGTCCTTATCATTTCTCTAGTGGCAATTTGTTCATAATTAACAATGTAATTAATACATTTTCGCATTGTTAATGCGTGTAAGGTTATACGGGCCGTGATAAATTGAGGGGCTCGTGGCCGAAAGACCGTTTTAAAGAAGTGTTTACATATATTAGTCTGGAAACAGTGGCGTATTTCTATTTTTATAAAGTTTTTTTGAAGTTTAATACACAATATCATTAATTAGCCTCGACTTTTATTTTTATTTTCAAAAAGCTTTGCAAGTATTGGGGCCCAAAATGGTTTTCTACTGCCTTAAAAGGTTTTTTGGTTATCCTGGTAGTGCATGCACCGAAACGATACCCGCCACAGCCACGCACCGATCACGTGACCAGGCGTAAGTAGTTCCAATCACGCATACCCACGGACTCGCTTATTCTGCATTGTTTCTATTTGGTTAACCTACGTGGGCCGCACAGAAAGTGCTCAATGACATAAAATGATGCGGCTGTAAATTCAATTTACAAATCCGGCTGCTATCACGGAAATATGTGCATGTATTTTGACATGGTTTTGTAAAATAAACACAGATTTAGATAACTTACTATATTTTTCAGTCCATTCAGCAAAGGTCATATAATGTGGTAGGGTGCTTTCCTCGGCCGACATTGTTTAACGCCTCGTTGAGATTTCGAGTATCACGTACGTTTTACCTTTTCGATGCTGATTAAGCTTTCGGTACATTCAAAGCTTAGAAATCTTCGCACTTTCGTCACATCTGCATTTACTCAAGCTGTAGCTGTTTGAGGTTGAGGTTTTGTGTGGCGTTGACCTATTGCCTTTAAAACATGCGTTGTCAAATACTTCACTTGGGGATTTTCTCCCTAGCGGTACTTAACCACAGCTTGGGTACCAAGTTTCAACACTGACATTAGCTCACGAAAAAAGCTCAGTCAAGTCACGTGACCTGCCTTTTTCACGTCAGAGGCTCTCAACCGGTAATTCCGCGCTCGAGGAGAATTTTTTGTTTGCAAGGGGGAATTTGTTCAAATTGTTTTGTGTTTTGACCAAATTCTTTTCATTGATTGATTAAAATATTATTACAGAGCTAATATTAATTTTGTAGTAATGAATAAAAAGTTTATCAATTGCAAGGTCTTATAGTTTCTGGTAAAAACATAGTACTTACGAACTAAATCTTTGCTGGGTGGTTTTTGCTTCAAATGTCGGTTAAAGAGCTCCATGGCATAAAAACGGATTAGAACAATAGGCGTAGACAAAGGCTAATTTTCTATTATCAGCAACGGGCCAGACACAGTCGATCTCTGCGAATGTGGGATAAAGTTGCTGATTTATCCAGGGCCGTATATTAATCCCCTTACAACTCGATCAGGGCAGAAAAAACATTTTATTTGACGTGTAAGGTTAGTCAATTACAGCAAATTTGAGAAATTAATGTTGGTTTTATAAACCAGTGGTTAAATTCATTGGGAAAATGTCGCAAGGAAATTTTCACTCTGTATTTTTGCCGCTCGGAAGAAGGAAGAGAGACCTTATGGCGTTAAATACTTTGCTGCCAAGATATCCCGGGTGAGCAGCGCGACTGCCTTGTGCTCGCAAAGTTGTGGGTTCCAATCCTGTCTCGGTCACTTCACTGAGCAAGAAAATTAGGCGCCATTGCTTTAACTCATTCTCACCCACTTCAGAAATTAACTTAACGCCTTACACGTTAAGTTCGGTAAATCTGTACTATAGAGAGATTTCAGGCATCCTTTTCTAGTGCAAAAGAAAGCCAGACGGATTAAAAATGTTAATTGTCCCTGGCTTTTTAAGAATGTTAGTTTAAGTTTGTGGCTCGATGGTTATACAAACATACATAGGTCGGAGCAAAAAGTGGTGAAAGGTGGGTAGGTGGTTTGAACCCTTACCAAAACTATTAACGCGTTTTTTTACGCAGGCTTTCCATTTCACCATCAGCAAATTAAAAATGAGAAACATGTAGTTGGGTTCGCTTGGAACAAACCAATAGCGCCATATTGTAGCAAACGAACTCTTTAAGCTGATAAAGGGCTTTAAGCTGATAAAGGGTGAAGGGATATATATTGTGACGTAAGTTCTAGTGTGAAACTGTTAGCCTCGTTGATGCGGACTGTAAGATTAGGGGTTCTTACATAAACCCTGCGTGTTCTGAATAACTTGAACTGTTTGCAAACTCTTCAGTTGTTTGATCCTTTTATTCTACTCTGAGTCAGAGTAACGCAGAAAAGCATAGAATGCAATAATGCGTACAATTGAAGAGTGGCGTAAGATGCCAACGGAATGATTCAATTAGAATGACGACTCGGCACTAGGCTTGCTACTTATATACACAATTCAAAACGACCAGTAAAATTCAAACGTAGCTATTCTCAAGCCACTTGCAAATATTCAAATAACTAAAGGCTTTGTTCAGATTAGGAACCGTTAGAGCACGTTGTTTGTTTGACCTAGTTACCACTAGGCATTCACACAAAAGATCGTCGGTTAGTGAGCAACAATGGGACCACCGTTGTGGTCACTTAAAACTGGCCACGTGATTTAAACATAGGCTATTTGAACACAAACGGTTTCAGACAATTTAAATCGGACGTTTGCGATTGGCCAGAACTAACCAACGGAAAATTCCACATTACAGCACTTGCAGTTATTATAAAACCACATTACGTTATAGGACTCTTTTTGTCGGGATTTTTATTTACATCTTATCGTACTAAATATAAATGCCAGTATAGTTTACGAACTGTATGTACAGCGTGCACAGAGAACAGCACACAACAATTTACAATCCAGTCCTGCTCATCGTGCGGTTCGATTTACTTGTTTCGAATAGTAGCCTAGGCTTTACACAGGTCTGGCTGTTTTTACAACAGGATATATTGCAGCGGACGCTATACGACAGTGGTTGCCTCTGTCCTTGGCAATTCTACGGCAGCCGGAATTTCGAGCCCGATTTGAAGATGATGCGGAGGCCCGTTCATCTTGACCCCAACTTAAACAACGAGAAAAAACAAATTGTGTTTGTTAAAAGCAAGGTCAAATTATAACTTGTAGTTACCATTTAAAAAAAAGTAGAAATAGTAATTAGAGATGTTTTTTTATAAAACTAACTTTAGCGAGAAAAAGTCTGTTGCCTCGATTATACATCTGAAAATAATTTTTTTAAACTACATACATACAAAAGACTTTTAAATGGCGGAAAAATGTTAGCATATTTGTATTTGTCATATTGGCTGTTTTGCTTCACTACATTTATCACTGTTATAGCTGTACACGATTTGGGTATAAATCGTTTGCATGTGTGTACTTTGGTTTGCAAAGTTTTCAGCCAATAACGTCAAATATTCATTTCAAGGCCCAAGTCAAAGCTTTTTACCTGTTTTGAACAATCCAGAACTTATCGGTTCCAGTTTCAGGGCTTTTGTTTTGATGATAACCGTATCCAACCACCAAAACCGCATGATTTTTAACAACATTCTCATCCCAAGGACCGGAATCGTAGAAGATATCTAATTCATATAAATTTAATTAAATTGTAATACACCACTGGAATACCATTTTTATGTGGCTTTTTGTATGTTATGTTTTGGTACTATCGCATGGACAGAAACTTCGATTTGTGGTGCGCGTCAGCATAAAAACGTTTCCTTTTTTGTGACAACCACTGACGTTATGGGGTTAAACGAAACCATGCACCCACAAAAAAAATTGAAATTGTACGTTAAGGTAGGCTTCCCCTGAAAAAATCTTTAAGATTTACAGTAAGTTTGGTTGCTTCCACACAAAAAACAATTTGGGCTGCTGGCTACGCTTTTGCATGACCATATATGAAACCAGCAAATGTTTGCAAAAGGTGCAAGCCGGGAGGGGAAAAACAGACAAAAACTGGCAAGGGAACCATAATCAGCCTATATTTACCTTCGTTTGACATTGAAGCAAATTTCCTTAGTTCGTTCGCATTGGAAAAACTGAGCGTGGCAACGACCGGTCCTTTGAAAGCTACGGCAATTTCCAGATCTTGTTCCGAAGCACTGCTGATCTCAACGTACATTGACCGGTCGAGTTCGACTGCCACTGGTTTTCCCGCCACCCCACAATTGCCACGCTATATTTTCACAGATGTCAACATTGTTAAAGACAGTAATAAAAACGTTTATTATACAATTTTTAAGCCTTGTTTTCTCTAGTGATACCAAAAACACGATCTGTACTGCACACACATTATAGCAGTTTATCCGAGCTGTGCCCCCAAAAAACGCTTCTTAGATTGTCAAGTAAAATCACCGGCATAAAACTTGACAGAAACAACTTAGATTTATCCAACCTGAAAAGGAGAACGCTGCCGATAACTGCTTTCACGGATTGAACCGTTTATTCCGATGTAAAGTAATGCTCGATCAACACGTCCTCGTTCATTTCCACCAGACATACAATCGACCAATTGTTGAACGGACAATTCCACCAATTCGTCGTTCACAATCTTGTTGTGCGATTCGACAGCGGACACCTGAAACAAGACTGAATCTAACAATTTTTAATATTATTAGGAAATTTTAAACTTACTGCACCGAATATCCAACAGGCTGGCACAGAAAATTGGTTCTTTACTGGAGTAACACAGCCGCGTTCGCGCCAATCAACACTTTCGGGGATGGGTCCAGTCGCCACGATTTCGAAGATAGGTTGAGCCAATGATTCTTCTGCATCGCCACTATGCGCAAAAGGGGCAGCCCCTACTATTACCTGTGGCTTCAGACAACTCATCCAGGATAATTCCTCCAATTTCTAATATCCATAAGTAGTTAACGTCACTGGTGTTTTGACATATAACAGGTGCGATGACTTAATATGGATCAAACTTATTGTTGGAAAATCGGAGTTCCATAATTGCTCAGAATGCTTGAACTTTTACACAATCTGTGTTATACGCTTTTTTGATGACCACTCTCGCTGTGATGGACCCCACATGCACATACAATGATGTGAATACACATATGCAAACCCGAGTAATATCCCTTGGCGACAATCAAATATCTTTACTAAAAATAAGTCAGGCATACCGTATTACAGTAAAAAAACAAGCTGCCTTTAAATTCATGGTCGGGTGTTTCTCAACCTCTATACCATTTACCACATTGAAATTTAAAAAAGAGGAGTTTATGTTTGAAGGCTGACTTTTTATTACTTGACCTGGTCACTCCATCGAGTTTGTTGAATTCGGTAACTTTGTCTTTTATGGCGATAATCTTCGTTATGTTGTTCAACCATTTTGAGATCTTGATTCCAAATTTTTTCGCGTTCATTTCTCTCTTCCACAGTATCATAGTGCTTGTCTGAAAATATCGGAGTTGCATATATAATCAGGTACAATGTTATAGATGGCTGCTTTGTGGTGCAGAAAAGGGCGAAACAATTTTCGCCCTTGAACTAAACCCACGCTTTTCCGGCTTGACCTGGCTAACAACAGGTGACAAACAATACGCGGGTACACAAAACAACATTTTAGAAATCATCAATTTTGGTTTTTTACGTACAAGCACCCTACTGCAGTTTACCCAAGCTTTCTAGATTGTGGCCTTTTCAGCCATGCCTGACAAAGCAGAGTTACAATTCGCATCACGAAACTTTTGTTTACTGTTCTAGTGTATGTTACCTTTAAATGTGGCGGTCCTTCGCTCATAAGCATCGTTGGGTATTCAAGCCAATGGGACGCCATTGAACAAAACCCCGACGCCTTTTCGGTTTGTCCTGGCTAACAACAGGTGACCAACAATATGCGGGTATTGTGGGTGCGTGGTTGCTCACTATACAACGGTTTTGCACATATCTGTTTATAACTTAGCAACAGTCCTGTGCTGTTCAAAAGAACGTCGTGGGTATCCAAGCCTGGCCTTTGGTGCAGCAAGAGGCGGAACGATTTTCGCTCTTGAACTGAGCCCTAACGCTATTTTTGCTATTGCCTTTGTCTTATGCATGTATAGCTGATGAACACCAAAAATCTATCTGTGGACTCCTGGTCGGAAACCTCTGAATTATACGAGAAAGAGAAAACCTGATGCTATCCAGCGAAATATCCACCTTATTTTGACTAAAAGTTTAGAGAGATTAGAAAATTTAGCGCTTTTGAACATTAGAAATGCTTCACACAAGAAAATTGGTATTTTTAAATGAAAGTTTCCGAGATCCCCCCCACCGAATTTCAAAATTTCATGGCGAGCGTAAAAGAGTTCCGCTTGTTATGTTTGTGTGACGTCATGCTTTGCGGTACATAGACATCATTTTCACAAAAATCTTCGTTTTTACGATCCTTTGGTTGACCTCGCGTATATTTTATGCCAAATTTCAATTAAAAAATCAAAGTCGAAATCTGTCTTTTTACATATTTGTTTGATTTACATATTGAACAACTCGCCTGTACGCAAACAAGGGTGTTTAAAAAAAAACTAATGTACTTATTATATGTACACAATTCACGGTCTTATATATTCTCTATGAGAAGATGCAAGACCGTACTTGTGTGCAAAACCTTTTCTTCGTTTCGACAGAAACTGTTGTCAGATATCATTATCATTGGACGGCGAACTTTATACCTTGACACGTCAAGTTCTGTGAAATGAAGAGATTTGCAGGCGTTCGAGCTTGGCCCAGTGCAAATGACTTATACACAGAATGAAACAACGAACCCCTAACTTATTTTTTCGCTAACATAGCGGACGAGAAACAGTTCGGGGAACGTCACTTTTGTGTGACGTCATGCTTCACGGCACATAGACATCATATTCACAAGAAACCTTCGTATTTACGATTAGGGCAAAAGAGACCCAAACGAATTTCATAGGTTAATTATCCCTGGATATTTAAGAAAATTAATTTAAGTTTGTGGCTCAATGGTTGTAACAGCTCTAGTAAACAGGGGCCGGAACAAGAAGGGGTGAAAGGTGGGTAGGTGGTTTAACCCCTACCAAAACTTTTACGCGTTTTTACGCAGGCGTTTCATTTCGCATGCAAGTCAAAAAAAGGAATCTGTAGTTGGGTTTACTTGGAACGAACCAGTAGCGCCATGTTAATAGCAAACTGACTCTGTTAGGCTGATAACGGTTGAGGGGTTTACGACAATCTGTTTCTAAAATGAATTCAAACCGATGAAAATGCCATTTTACCAATTTGATGGGCTGGTTGCGCACGATTGTTTGCTGGCAAGCTCGGCGGTGGCAATACGCGCGAGTTATAAATTTCAATAGTCACAGGAGCCCATGCGCACATTGACGTTTCGAGCTTTATGAAAACTTTATATTCTATAGAAAAAGGATATGGTGGTATGTATGCTTCCCAACGGTTTGTAAACAAAAATTTAAAACACACTTTGCCATATATTTCAATCCACTTTTTAAAAGTCAAATAATTCGGTTTTGTGTGTTTTTCGGGTGCCATTTCTGCAGGGATTTTTAATAGTTAACGCACTCTTTCTCCTTTTTTTTCTACAACTCCAAGCTATCACAGATAAGGCTTTGAAAGATTCTTACATCAAAACCGAAGAAAGGCACGAAACCACTCTTTTCAAGCCACCAGTTACATATTTGTATACAAATCACGCACTGTTGTTTACGTAAGAGCTATGTAGGCTGTGGCCTTATCAGTTCTTTCTCAGGGAGTTACAAAATAACGTCTGTAGGCAGTAATGGCTGACTTCGAAAGCACAATTCACTACACGAAACTTTTGTTTATCCGGTTATGTTACCAGTAAATGTGGCGGTCCTGCGCTCTTACAAAACGGCTGTGCGTACCCTAGCCTGACGCAAAAAGGGGCGCTATTGAACTAAACCCCAGCTAAAATTCTATTTGGTCAATTTACTGTTAAACATTATAGTCTGCACAGTCCAGCTCGAATGGATAATGGTACTTGATTTACAAATTGCTGAAAATTTTTTCACAATGAAAACACTACAATTTCAATATCTACCTTTTGCCAGAATGACGATCTTCAAAAAGTTCCGCTTGTCATGTTTCACCAAACATAAACATCATAAACTGTAACTTTTACTAAAAATATTAAGCTTTTTACGGAAAATTTGAAATGCAGTTTAATTCGCTCAAAACGAACAAATATCACAAAAATCAAATTACCTTTGATCTGAAAGACAAGGTTATGCGATAATGTGTTTGTAAAAAGAACAAGTTCAAACCAAAGCCATAACGTAGTGTAAAGTAGTTCAACCACTCTCAAATATTCCTCTTCCAAACCTAGTTAAGTCATTTTGCAAATTTGATTGATTTAAAGTCCCAAGTAAAAAACAAGAAAGCAAATCAAAAACTTATTGTCGTGTTTTACAAAATATATACAGCGATAAAAGTAAGATGATTTAAAAAAAGTCACTTGAAAGCAGTGGTTCCCTACACTGTGTTTATTATACTCTACCTTTATGTTATTTTGCGTCCCTGCAGGCAAGCAATTGAGTTTGATAGAAAAATTAGTAAATGATATTTTTATATGAATGACAGGCGTTTTAGTTTGTACCAGAAATTAAAACTAAAACGAAGTAGCGCAGGTTTAGGTTTAGAGACCCCCCCCCCACACACACACACACATACACACACACAGAATACTTAAATTACTCTTCTGTTGGCCCATGAGTATCACTGTTTCAAAGATACAGACTAGATGATTGTATAGTACGGAACATATGCCCATTTAAAATCGTGACTCTGTCCCAGCCCCAGCAGACCTGGTGGGTTTGACAACAGAGTACATTGCAAAGGGTGCTATGGAACAGTCGCTGTCCTATGAAAACTAGTGCTTGACAGAATTGTGATCCGTAGCCAATCAAAACATCGCATAACATTTAGTTTGTTGTTTTGGGTTCGTACTAATAAATAGTTTTTTATCATTAAATGATGTTATCATACACATGGTCCTTCACTGTCCCCCAGTGGCTGTACCGCTCACTTCGAAAGTCATTAAATATATCGTTCGCTAGCAAACGTGACATAGTATCTGGTAGTTAAAACATGCGGCAACAAGAACAAAATATAGAAGTAAGTTTTTGTGCCAACAAACCATAAAAAGCATTAAAGTTACGTTACGACAGTTTACAAACCACGTAAAATATGTAGAAAACTGCGTTAAAGAATTATTATCTTGCATTAAAATATATTTGAAATATATGAATAACTTGGAACATCTCAATAATATTGAAGCCTAATTAAGTTTTTTTACAAGAGGGTATATTGCATATGATGCTATGTTACAATGATTGTCTCTGTTCTTGGCAATCTTTTGGTAGCCGGAATCCTTGTCATCTTTTTTACAGCCCCAACTAAAACACAAAGAACATCATTTAATGGTTTCGAGTATATCAGCATCTCTTTTTAAAATTTATCCCAAAATTCGCTTTGGTAAAAAGCTTGTTTAATTCTGCTTAAACGGAAACATTATTTAAAATAGATTTAAAAAGATTTTTAGGTGATATGTATCCGATAATATACCATATTTAACGCTGCCCTGGGTTTGAGTATTATGTCTTAGTAACAGTGATCAGATTATCTATTCCGGTAAACAGACGTAGCCGACTTATAATAGATTTATTTGGTTTGACCTGTTTTTAATAATCCAGTACTTTTCGATTCCATTCTTGTCCTTGTTTTGTTGCGAGCCGTAGCCAACCACCAAGACAGAATGACTGTTTTCGACTTTCACACCCTCAGGGTTGGGGTCGTAAAAAACGTCTGTTTTATAATGTTTAAAATACGTCAGATGTCTTAAAAATGTTTTAAAAAGATCTGAAACTAAGGTATCAAAGCAAAGTCAAGAATAAAATTACTGGTAAAATTAGATACGAAAAAGTCATTAATTACAAAGCAAACCTATTTTCCGACTGTACTCCATAATGCAAAATTTTTGTGCATGCAAAAAAGCGCTCGATATATTTCTACTATTCACCTTTGAAGTTTGACCCTCCCCATCTGCATGCCTGGGCTTTGTTGAAAAAAGTCAGGGAGACAGCAACCGGTCCTTTACAAGCCACGGCAGTTTCCAGAGCTTCTTCCGAAGACACAACACGAACATACTTCGAGGAGTCGAGATTGACTGCAACTTTCTTTGCCGCTGACATGCATTCACCGAGCTTAATTTTTAACATTAACAACATTGTCATGCTAAAGCAAACTTGCAACAATATTTTAGCTGTAAACACGTTTTTCTGCTTGCACGTTTTAGGTTGATTTTTTGTCACAATGGTTTGGTATCAAGAACTAAACTGTTTCAAATTAAAAGATGACGTCGAAATACGGCTTCTCAGAAAGTTAAAAGGATAAAAAAGGAAGATTTATCCAACCTCAAAAGGTTTCCTTTGCTCATAGTCCCTCTTACGCATTAAACCGTTGTCAGCAATGTAGTCTAACGCGCTTTCCAAATATCCGTACTTATCTCCACCAGGCATGCAATCAACCAATTGCTGAACAGACAATTCAACCAATTCGCCGTTTGTTATTGCGTTGTGCGATTCCACAGCTGACACCTGCGACAATTGAACTTAAAGCACAATTCTCGTGCGTCCATGTTGATTTAATAACCGACATGTTTTTTTACTAAACGGGAAAGGATCTATGGAAATTCAACGCACTTAAAAGAATTGCATCAGGTATAGAAACTATAGTGGGCTGTAAACAGTCATCGACATTATACAATACATAAAAATGTTCAATTTTGCCGACACAAAACATGACACAATATTTTTATCGCGTAATGATCTAGAACCAAAATTTCGCACCCAAAAATTATGACTTTTTACTTCAAAACTGAACTTGTATTAACATAATATATGAAAATAAGTACGTAACGAAATACTTACTGCAGCGAATATCCAACAGACAGGTAAGCGATTTTGGTCCTTGACCGGCGTTACACGACCGTTTTCGCGCCAATCAACACTTTCAGGGTTGGGTTCAACCAGGGGTTCATCCGAACCATGTGGGTCACCTGGATTTGGAACGCCAGCACCACCAATTGGTGCAGCCCCTGATGGTATTGGTTGCACCTGGCAACTTATCCACGATAACTCCTCCAATGTCTAATGGAAAACATTCGAAGTCACATGACTAAAGATATAAGACAACCTATGAATCCCTCAAAACAACATCTACCGCCCAAGCAATGCGGACCTTTTTAGCAAAATACTATTCGCTTTTAAAAACAATAAAGTATTTATCAGTTTTTGAAGTTACACAAAGCAACTGCAGAATTAACGCAAGTGATCTTTAGCACGTTCGTCTACCGTGTCACTAGTGCAAAACCACGACCAAAGCTGGCCTTGTTACATGAAAAAGGCCTGAAACAAACTGTGATTTGGTACCGCGGACAATCTCTTAATTTACACTAAAAAACATGGAGATCTCTTTAAATAACTTCACCTGGTCACTGCACCGAGTCTGTTGAACTCGGTAACTGTGTTTTCCAGCCAAGTAATCAGCGTTATGTTGTTTGACAAATTCAAGGTTCTCCTCCCAAAACTTTTTGCGTTCATCTTTAACTGTTTGGGAATCGTATTTCTTGTCTGCAGAGCAAAAAATCGTAAAAATGTTAACAAATATGTGTGTTTCTCTGTTTTATAATTATTATTTACTAAACGTAAACTTTTTTTACACTTACTGTATGCTTTAGCCCATTGCTCAAAAGTCATATAGTCTTCATCTTTTGTAGTCGCCATTCTTTTACTTTTGTTCTACAGCGGTTATCAGTTTTTTTCAGTCTGGCGTAGCAATCTTTGCAACCATTGTTATATAGAGTAAAGACAATGCGCATTAGCACATTCCACCTCTATGTTACCACCTACATTATCACGTAATACCAGTATGTAACACCATAGTCACAGCTGAAAACAGAATTTACAACTTTGCAACAACACCACCTCTGTATTTGCTCCAAAACATACGTATGATTTCAACATGTCGCGTGGGTTTGAAAACTTAGTTAGTTCTGACACATTTGTTTTCTTGGCTATTATTGGCTGCTGTCAATGGTTACACGACTTATGTGGGTGCGACTGTTGTCTAATACCATTGACATGAGTATACGTAGGCTTGTGCACAAAGTTAGGTCGACATTATCGTCAATAGCCCTCTTAATCTTTTTTTATCAAAATTTATTCAACAATTCATATGTTGCTTTGGTTTTTTTGGGGAGTAAAATAATATCTTTTTAAAACTGGGAACCTGAAGCTGGCCTGTTTCCATCCAAAAAAAGCACCAACATTGATCCGTTCACGCGCAAAAAAAAAGTTTAATTGATATTTTAAATGTCATAAACCACAATTGATGGCATTATGATTACTTTAAACAAACTACTTTTGACAGATGGATAACTGGGGAATGCTTTTAGCTTAATTAAATGTAAGGTACCCCAAAATTTGTTTTTTTTTCATCGAATTGTCGCAAATCGTTTCGAGTAAATTAATTCAAAATAAGTTTTGTTGCTAAATCAAGGTTTTCAGGTCCTACGCGAATTGTCACGTCAAGTTTAAACGGCAAACTTATCGTTTTAATTAAACTTGGCTAAAACAACGCTCACTTTGCAAAAAAAACTGTATGTTGTGCTCATTTAAGCGGTACAAGCAGAACTAATATCCACAGTGTTTTTGCAATCTTTTACCAATTTGTCAACAGTCATGTGCCAAGGGGTAATATGCAATTTCGTGCATCGATGCGAAACAAATCAGTTCAGCAATATTTGTGCAATGACACCCAATCTATATTTAGTCGATCAAAACAAGTAATCAACGATGCATGGTTGCACCAGTGCTTGTTTAGTAGGACGACAAATGTGTTATTCCCACGACAGGAACTGATGCTTGCAACAGTAAACACATCAAAGCTGTGTCACAATTTGCAACGCCTTCGCAAAGCATGAGCTTTTATAAATTAAGCAAATTTAGTACACTCACTTACAGATATAACAATAAAGCCACAACCAAATTAATCAAGACCCTCGGCGAGAGCTAAAGCTAGTAAAGGCCTATATGGTGAATGTGATTTGCGGCAATTTTAATTCATGAAGGTAAAATTTGTCTACCCAGGCTAAACTGCTACCACACAAAAAAATCAGTTGAAGATTTTCTACACTTTGGCCTTAAATCCTCAAATACTTTACATTTACTTTGTGATGGTGTTGAGATGTGCAACCTCAGGGTCATACGCCTATGATCACTGTTGTGCAAAATTTAACAAACAGCAAGGTTGACCACAAAAGATCCAAGTCAAATCAGACGGTATTGTTTAAGTGTCCAAAAGACATCCTTTCTGAAAGGACCAAGCACATTACATCACTTTAACAAACAAAACGTTTACCATCTTACTTTCGGCCTGGATAAAAATAACGAATATCGCCATAACGATAGCGACATAAAGGGTTCTGTTTCTGAAAAAACCAAAACAAACCTTTGAAAACAGATGTTTTCGGTTGTGCCAAATTTGGATTTGGTGAAAAAAAGATGTAAAAAAACACTTATTTTAATGATGTCTTTTCCCCGCTTGGAAAACACTGCCCTTATAATACTTAAATTGCTGTCTTGCGGCTACAAGACTGAACAATAGTATATTATGGAATATATTTCCATTTAAAATAGTCACCCTGCCTAGCAGTCCTGGGGAATACAACAGGACACACAATTGTTGCATCTGGCAATAGACGGTCATGGTTCGTACTTTATAAACAGTTATTTATCATTAACTGCCCGTGACGTTGTTATCACACTCTACTGTCACGCAGTGGTGGTATCGCTCGCTTTAAGTGTCGTTAAAAAAAGCGTTTAGGAATTGCACGCGAAATCGTAATAATAAGCGTCATGTGGACAATCAAGAAATAAATAGAATTAAGTTTTTATTCCAATAAAACCACGAAAAAGCATCAAAGTCAAAAGACAGGTTAATTGCAAATAACAAAATACGTAGAGCGTAAAAGAAGGCATATATTTTTGAAATAAAACAATCGTCAAAAAATGTAAAACTTAAAACATCTCGTTTCAACGAGTAGTCAAATGTTTTTTAACAACGGGGTATATTGCATAAGATGCAATCCTACATTGGTTGCCTCGGTCTTTAGCAATCTTTTTGAAGCCAGAATCTTTGTCATTTGAGTTATGACTCCAACTGAAACACAAAGATAATAAGTTAGTAGTATCGGGAACCTAACCTCATCTCTCCTGCAAATCATCACATGATGTTAAATAACTCTCGGGAAATACTGTTTAAAAGGTAGTATATTTAGAGCTGCGGGTGGCTCAGCCATTTAGTACATCGACGTATGTTTTGTAAGTTTTTTATAGCTTTTGGCATTGTTGTTCTGAATAGACAACGACATTTATGTCTGAAGATTGCGTTGGCCTGCAATGCACGTCGGGAAAACAGAACAGATATTTGACCCGACTTAACGTTGGCCCAGGCATATGTATTTAGCTGTGGAATTTGTGATCAGCTGTTCTAGTTAGATCACTTAGATTTAGTGGCACTTCTAACGGTGGTTAGGGTCACGGTAATAAAATACATTACAAGACAATTCAAAGGTTTGACCTTTTTTTGATAATCCAGTACTTTTCAACTCCATTCTTGTCCATGCTTTGTTGTAAGCCGTAGCCAATCAGTAGCACAGAACGGCCTATTTCGTCTTTTTTACCGCCAGGTTGAGGGTCGTAAAAAATGTCTGTTTTATAATGTTTTAATGATTATAAGTGCCTAAAAAATTGGTAAGGGCCTGAAACTAAAATATCAAATCAAAACTTGGATTAAAAATCGACAACGGGTAAAAAGTCTCATTTTTTCCATAAAGCCTATCAAAAAACTATTTGTGTCTAGTTGGCCAAAGTATGGAAAAAATATCCAAACCTGTTTAAACAAAAATATACCATTTACCTCTGAAGTTTACCATTTCAAATTTCTTTTGTTGGGCTTTGTTGAAAAAGGTCAACGTTACAGCAACCGGTCCTATACGAGCGACGGCAGTTTCTAGTTCCTCCTCCGATTTGCCAACATAAACATACCTCGTGCGGTCGAGTTCGACTGCAACTTTCTTCCCCGCTGACATGCATTTAGGACCCATCTAAATTTTTTAGCAATAGTAACATTGTCACAGTTATAAAGCAAACTTGTAAATATATTTTTGGGATTTTGCTGTAAGTGCGTTTTTCTGCTTGTACCTTTTATGTTGGTTTTATTAAACTGGTATGGTATCAAAAGCTAGGTTTCAAATTCATAGATGACGTCGCAGTACGACCTCTATAAAGGTTAAACGCAACAAGTTTTTTCTAACCTCGAAATGAAAGCTCTGCGGATATTCGCTTTCACGGATTGAGCCATGGTAAGCAATGTAGTCTAGTGCTCTTTCCACATATCCTTTCTCATTTCCACCATCAATGCAATCAACCAATTGTTGAACAGATAATTCAACCAAATCGCCATTTGTAATTGCGTTGTGAGATTCCACAGCTGATACCTGCGACAATTGAACTTTAAGTGCAACTCTCTTGCGACCATATTCAAACAAATAAATGTTCGTAATTGTACATTTTATGATTTAAAATAATGTTTTCCTAAGCATTTCCACCCAAAGGGTTATGAGTGCATATATTTGCGTACACTATAACAAGCCAAATTCTGTTTGTATAAAAACATAAAAGCTGTGAATGAACTATCGCTTTTTACGAAAAAGCATCTATTGAACTATGCCCCACATTAAAAATGTACATCAGGTTTGGAAACTATAGAAAGCGGGAGACAATCTGCGACACTGTACAACATGTAAAAATCAATTTCACAATATAATTCATGACAGGATATTTTTTGCTGCGTAATGTTCTAGCACCGCAACTGCACTTGGTAAAGAATAATTACGTAACGAAGTACTTACTGCAGCGAATATCCAACAGGCAGGCAGGGGATCTTGGTCTCTAACTGGAGATACGCAACCACGTTCGCGCCAATCAACTCTCTCAGGGTTGGGTTCAAGCAGGGGTTCAGCCGGACCATGTGGGTCACCTGGATTTGAAACGACAGCCCCTGCTGGTATTGTAGGCGCTGAACTCATCCAGGATAATTCCTCCAAAGTCTAATGGGAAACACTTTAAGTCACATATCTAAACATATGCGGCAACTTTTAGGGCCCCAGAAAAAATCGATTTGGGTCAAAAACAACCTTATTGTTAAATGATAAATGCCCTGAAACAACCCGTGCTTTGGTGCCACAAACAAACCCGCCAGTTTACCAAAAAAAAACATGGAGATCTCTTTAAAATGCCTTACCTGGTCACTGCACCGAGTCTGTTGAATTCGGTAACTGTGTTTTCCAGCCAAGTATCCAGCGTTATGGTGTTTGACAAAATCGAGGTTCTGCTCCCAAACATTTTTACGTTCATCTTTAACTGTTTGGGAATCGTATTTCTTGTCTGCAGAGCAAATAATCGTAAAGTAAACCACATTGTTTGTTCGTCTATTTACATTAGTTATCTTCTAAGCTCAAGCTACGTTCAATACTTACTATATGCTGTTGCCCATTGCTCAAAAGTCATGTAGCCTTCATCTTTTGTAGCCGCCATTGTTCTTTTTTTTCTGAATCAACTGCAGATAGCCAACACTATACTTAAGCAGTTTTGTCCATAGCATACATTGCACTCCATGTTTTATAGCGTGAAAAAACAATGCGTATATCAGATATTCCCACCCACATTATCGCGTAATACCGGTATGAAGCACCATAGTCAGCTGAAAACAGAATTTACCTTGTAACATTTCCACCTCCGTACCTGATGACGCATGATCCAATGTAGGAGCATGGCGGCGTGGGTTTGGAAACTCAGTTACTAACACATTTGTTTTCTTGGCTATTACCGGCTGCTGTCAATAGTTACATGACTTATATGGGTGTGTACTCTTGTCTACCAGCGTTGACACGAATAGCTGATCAAGCGAGGCAATACAATACTGTGTGTATTGAGATGTGGGTTACACGTACCTCGTTGCGAAGGGCGTACCGTACTGCACCTTTTAATAAATTTTGCTGCGCAATACCGTACCATACTGCTCCCTTGTAGCTAATATTTAAACCTATGTATAAAATTAAGTCGACATTACCACCAGTAGCACTAAATTGGATGCGTTTCGGAAATTTTCCAAAGTGCAACTAAACGTGAGGTTAGTTGGTTTCGCTTGAAACCGAAAAGCACCATTGGTCAGTCCGCTTTCACTGCGAAAAATCTCAACCGAATGTCATAAAGCGCAATCGTTGGCATGGTGATTGTAAGGTTTGGAAACGATTTCACAAACAAACAGCTTTCACTTGAAAACAAGGATAACTAAGCGTGCTTTGATTAGCTGATACCTTGACTTCTGTTTTTCTTCTGTCTGTAAAATTAGTTAGGTAACTGAAACAAGCTTTGAAATGGGATACTCACTCGCAGTTTACCTCGTCAGGTGCAAATGTGACGAACAACCACGACAAAATGCCCATCGAAACTTGAGCTCAGCAAGAGCGAAGTTATTTTTTATGTGCTACATTTAAAATTGCCCTCTTGAAAAACATCGGTACATAAATTTATCAACATCATGTGCCAAGGGGTAATATGCAGTTTCGTGCATCGATGCCAAACAAATCAGTTCAGCAATATTTGTGCAATGACACCCAATCTATATTTAGTCGATCAAAACAAGTAATCAACGATGCATGGTTGCACCAGTGCTTGTTTAGTAGGACGACAAATGTGTTATTCCCACGACAGGAACTGATGCTTGCAACAGTAAACACACCAAAGCTATGCCGCATTTTGCAACGTAAATTAAAGCAACTTCTCAGGCACGTTTTGTATAGCAACTATGCAACAATACAGCCCTAACTAAATTATTACAGCCAATCGGCAAGACGTCTGGGCTGTTACATAATTGGCTTGATTATTGTTTGCGATGTAACGTTCGAATCCCACCCCAGCATGTCGGAATGTTGTTTTCTTGTGAAAATTCGTGTGAAAATAGACAAAATCGTCACATCCCGAAATTCAACTCTAGACATGTGTTCTATCCCTTTGTATGTAGTATTTCTACAACACAGTTGTTCATTATGCGTACTACTGTTTAAATAATTGCCCTGTACCCTTCCTTCCGGCGCTTAAAACTATCCGTTAGGGTATCGCTTCCTGTCCAACCCCACCCTCTTTACCTTAGACGGGTGGTTAGTCTTAGGGCCCCTCTGACTGGTCCCAACAGTCTTGATTCTCCTTTTGCGCCAAACTCCGATGAGAGCCCCCGCCACATAATGCCTTATAAAAAAGCCTACAATCTTAATTCACCAATTGTGCCCTTCACTTTTTCGCGCTTTATAACGTCCTAACGTTGCGCAGCTATCTCCGGCTTGGTGATTGTTGGGGGGGGGGGGTGTCGCTACGATTTCTTTCACCAAGCGAATAAAACTCAACTCATTTAAAAAAATAGAACAGTAAGAAAGTAGTTTCACTGCTTTCTACCAAGGATGGAAGAACGGTGCGCAGCAAAAGGTACATACGCCCATCGCAACGCACAAATCAAAAGTACCATACGGTCATCCTTGCTCTCTACGTTGTGCGCGTGTTTTCAACCGAGCATGAATATGTCAAAGCACACGGCATAAAGTATGATTGAGTGGAAATAATGGCATTTGTTGTTCCAAAGAAAGTCAGAGTACTTTGATAAATTTTTTTGCAGAGATTCACAAAAGCTTGACACTGTTTAGACAAAGTCACTGGTCAAAATTTTGGGAAACATTTGCTGAAATTCCATCAGGAAATTAGGAAAATATGTTTAAATGCCATTTCAAAAAATGTCCTACGGGCCAGATGTGGCCCGCGGATTAGGCACCCTTGCGTTAGGCATAGGATCCTAGCAAACAACTCAAAGCCCAAATGGACCAAATTGGATTCATGGGGCTCGCAGTAATTCTAGAAGGGAGGGAGGTAAAGTAACAAATTTCAGCTTGTGCCATGCCTGAAATCCTGCCTCAAGCATTTAGTGACGATTTTGTGAAGCTTTTCCAGGTGTCGATAACCACTTTGTCATAATCTTACGATCACTGCCGAGTGAAATTGGACAAACAGCATGGTTGACCATAAAACCTGCATATAATCAACATCAGATGGAGTCATTAGTCATGAGGAGTGTTACCAAGTATCATAAACCTGTAAAAAAACTACAGTCATGTATAATGCAACAAACGTTTGCTTTTCAATAAGCATAATATACCTTAAGATTCCAGGTGCACATCAATGAAAAGCAAAGTAGGCAATTGACCACCAGTTTCGTCACATGATTTTTTTTAGGCAGAGCAAATTGCTGGGAAAAGGGAGTAAAAGAGATGGCCACAGCTTATGCAGAAACCACACGAAAAACAAACTTTCATATCTGGCACACCATTAGGTTTTATTACAGCAACAGAGAACAACAAAAAGGAACAGAGTTCTCTTTGTCATTTTCATCGCATTTCTTATCAACATCAGGTTTTATTTCCTCAACGTTTGGTTCCAGGTCCTCCAAGTTCTGTTTTAGTGAGTTTGTGTCATTGTGATCGTCACCTTAATTTTGGGAATGATCAATTTATTTCAATTAGAATCTAAGCCTGCAATTTTAGTAGCATCTTCATCCAGGTGGGTGAATGTTGTCAAACTTGCATCCCCAATATTGGATTCTTTATTGTCAGATTCAACTTTACAGGGAACTGCAAGACTGATTTTAAATCATCTAAAAACACACAAGAATTTAAAACTTAATACTGAATGCCACTTATTGTCAATATGTTTTTTATGTTTGCAGCTTAAGACACTAATTAAAAGATATTACAAATAAAAAACTTCAAACCTGTATTAATCAACTACATTTATATTGGCTACAGTTTAAACAACAAATCAGGAAAGCAATTAAAAATATGAAAGCAAAAAGCCAATATGATTTTGTGAGCTGCAGACAGTGCACACTGTTTCGACCTGTAAGGTCTCATCAGTGCAGCTGGTGACAGGACATTGGCCGTTTAGGCTAGTCTAGCCAAATCATGGCACTCCAGTTTGTTGTGAGTAACAGGCTGAATAGCCATGCCAGTTTGTCTGTAGTTTATGCCCAGTTGTGGCATCGAACAGATGACGTGAGGCATGGCTATTCAGCCTGTTACTCACAACAAACTGGAATGCCATAATTTGGCTAGACAAGCCTAAATGGCCAANTTGTGAGCTGCAGACAGTGCACACTGTTTCGACCTGTAAGGTCTCATCAGTGCAGCTGGTGACAGGACATTGGCCGTTTAGGCTAGTCTAGCCAAATCATGGCACTCCAGTTTGTTGTGAGTAACAGGCTGAATAGCCATGCCAGTTTGTCTGTAGTTTATGCCCAGTTGTGGCATCGAACAGATGACGTGAGGCATGGCTATTCAGCCTGTTACTCACAACAAACTGGGGTGCCATAATTTGGCTAGACTAGCTTAAACGGCCAATGTCCTGTCACCAGCTGCACTGATGAGACCTTACAGGTCGAAACAGTGTGCACTGTCTGCAGCTCACAATTAAAAATACTTTTCTAGTTTAACAACAAAAATAGAACAAAACTTATTTCAGGCAAACCTTTATCATGAGTTTTCCTCAAGTTGGTCGATGAGTTGGGTTTATTTTGCTTGGTGAAAATAAACATAGCGACACCATAGCACTCCCCAGGCCAGAAAGAGCTGCACAACATTGAGGTGCAAAAATGCGAAGGGTACAATTTGTGGATCAAGGTTGAACAATGACAGAAGCAAGATACTTTGTTTGGGATGCAGTTTCTCCCAAAGTTTGAACTATATTTTAGAATCTGCAGTTGAAGATTTAAAGTCAATTTCAGTTGTTTTACTGCAGGAAACAGCGACTCTAAAACACACTAATGAAACAAGTGGTCTGAATGTTGATAATATGGTCACAATACTGGTGCTCGGTACAGAGTCCTGGCTCAGTATCTACTTAAGTACCTTGGCCTTCAACATTGAGGTTTCGACAGTTTGTGGTGGAGTTATTTATTCATTTTAATTCCGCCAGGAAACTCAACAAAGACAATGTCTTTTTGTATTACTTATTGTGGCCAGTGGAGAAGTGTCCATCTGTAACCATAACAACCAGTGGTTAATATGTGGCTAGTATTGCATTTTGCTGGAACTACAATTTAAGTTAAAATGTTAATTCAATTGTGCTAATAAAAATAAATTAGAACATCAATTTAAGTCATAGTAAAATATTTGTAAACACACATTCACTAAATAGTTTTTAAGTGAGCATAAATATTAATCAAAACGAATGTCTAATAAAAGCCATTACTTGCTATAATACATTAATTGTTTTCCAAAAAAATTAAAACAATCTGTCACCTTCATGAAGAGATCTCATAAAAATTGTCTGTTCACATTGAATGTGTTTCATATGCAATTTTTCTGCAGTAATGCCCATGTCCAAGAAAGTTATGAGAAAACAGGTCTAAGGACCCAAAAGAACTTCAAATGCTTTAATCACAAACATTCTGGTCAAAGATAAAAAAATATCAAATTCAGTAAAATTTATGGTTATAGTTTTTTTTATACCTAGGTTGGGCTTTAATAAAAAGAAAGTACAACCAGGGTGCAGCACAAAGTTTACAAACCTTTGTATCAGTGATATAAAGTTTCCATAAATCTTCAAGTCACTACTATTCTCCATTTTAAGAATGGCCTGAGATATCGAAGTATCAAACTCTTCCCGCAGACTAAAATTTTGAACTAAAACAAAAAACACTTATTTTGGTAGGAATTAAAAGACTGGCAGAAGCAGATTACTGTGTTTTGTGGACAAAAAAATACAGATGGAGCAATGGTTTTTTCTGTGGACAAGCAGTTTGTGAAAATATTCTTTCACCGTTAGTTGCTCATCTGTCAAATAGCTAAGCAACTGTGTGTACAAATAAAGCGAAACACCATATTTTTCGGTTTGTCTTATGCATGATTTATGTTCACAATATTACATCAAATTAAGGCACTTGCATGTGTGTTTTTTTAAGAAGATTGGCTTGTGTTTATTTTTCAAACATAACTGTAAATTGTGTACCTAAGTTTGGACATTACTTTGTATTACATTCAGCTATGGTAATTAATTTAGGTATAAGAGTATTCATGTACTTACCAGTCCGGTAGAAGAATTATTGCTGGTATGACGTTCCACTGAAAGTCTCAACTCAAAGGTGTCGCAAGTACCTATTGATGCAGTTGTTTATTTCATTTGTGTAACGTGATAGGCAAAAAGCAAAAGTAAATACTTTGACATTGGTAAATAGAAAGCAAAAGGCAATACTCTTGATGTGTTTTCATCCTACCTGTAAAGATTTTGCTAACAGTTCGAAAAAATATAGGGCCAGCTATTTTGAATCAAAAACGCTTCAAACTGGCATTTGCTGCTTAAAAATAAATTGGTAAAAATATTATTTATTTGAAAAAAGACCGCTTTTGATTTCTCTTCAACTTCTGTGACATGTGTTTTTGCAAAACATAGACATCATAATCCTAGTAAACCTCCTGCAGTATTATTACGTTTTTCATTAGTTTGTCTGAATAGAAACATTCATGTCCATGTTAAAATGTCAATGATCATGTGCTTTTCTGTTTGGTTGAGATTGCAGGCCTTTACATGTGCACAAAAATAGTTAAACAATTTTGACTTTATTAAACTGTTATGGCCTGTCGGGGTGCGGTTGACCGGTCGAGAAGTCTCACAAAACCCAAATGGTAAACGCGTGTAAGCTCATTAAGTTGTACATTAAGTAGGGAAATATTTGGTCGGCTCCCAATTTTTGGGCTGGTTACGCTGTCTTGGTTGTGCGTACCACGTGCGTACGACAAGCTTACCTCATCACTAAGGGCGTACCACACCGTACCGAAACTTTCATGATTTAGTGCTACGCCACGTACCGTACCAACCATATATAGGGTTACCAACTTTGTTAAGCTTCAACAAAGACATGAAAACTTGAGTGATATTTTATCATGTCTCGAAAACACACTTTCAATTAATATTTTGATCTGATGATGACATAAAATATTAACCTACTATTACAAGTTTTCTCACATAGATTTTTTTCACAACAAATTAGGGCTTGATTTTGTAAAAGGCCTCATCACTACCTTCTTGCAAAGTATGCTAAATTTGTTTTGGTCCTTCGAGTCTCAGTTCAGAAATTTAACCACAAGTCAAAACAAGGACAAATAGTGGTATTTTAAATCTTAATAAAGGACAAATTCAAATAAAGCTGAATAAAGGATTGTCCTTTGAAATAAAGGACGGTTGGCAACCCTAACCATATATATCGTGCTGACATCCTTGCTGTACATAAGATTAAACGCAAAAAGATCTAGAACAGCTTGTTGTAACAAAATCATTTCAAACGCCGTCTCTTTATTTTGAGACCCGAGCAACTCTTTTAACAACAGGGTAGACTGCATTGGATGCTATCTGACAGTGGTTGCCTCTGTCCTTGGCAATTCTGTAAAAGCCGTAAGTTCCGTCATTTTTTACACTGAAATACAAGGAATACAAGTTGTTAAATTCGACAACATATCTACAATAAAATTCGTTTTATAGAGTGTTTTTGGTAACGGGAAAAATCTAATTTTTCAGGGTGTTTCAAAATAAGTACATGAAAACGACTTCAAAAGGGGAAAAAATTTTACCACAAAAATGAAGATTTTGTGTAGGTACATGAGTTGAGTTGAGTTCATTTCGCTTGGTGAAAGAAATCGTAGCGACGCAATTGCATTGAAACAATTAGCCTACACCATGCAAAGCGATTGGACTTCACCCGATGTGCATTGTACGTAGGCTACATGTTTGTAAATACGTTAATGAATTGCTTAGTTTTGTGTCGCTAGTTTTGTGTGTTGGTTCCATTAAGACAAAAGTTATGCACAAATCAAGGGTTGAGGCAAGGATTTTACGCTTTTACCTGTTTTTAACCATCCAGAAATGATCGATTCCAGTGCCCATCGTGTTTGGACGACGACAACCGTATCCGTACACCAAAACAGCATGATACACAGCAAAATTCTCGTCCCAAGGTCCAGGGTCGTAAAAT
>QXVZ01021263.1:12685-61839 GCA_008931825.1 Phallusia fumigata | reverse complement strand
AGTAAACGCTGAAAACAAAAATGGATCAGCTTATGTTATCAATAAAGTATGTTTATCAATAAAGCAGCTGGAAATAAACCATATCAATGAATCAGCGTTTAGTTTACCTGCCCCCTCATGGAAAAGATACTCACTAACCAGTGACAAGTTACATCAGGTTGACCGCAATTTCGAAATATTGTTCAAGTGTTTTTAAGTTTAACTAGCAAATTAAGTAAGACAAAGACAAACCTCCGGCAACAAACATTTAGAATGAAAGAACGAAGCCAATCACATTTCAAAAATGCGCAGAAATGTGACGTCACAGCTGCAGTCACGTGATGGCGCTAACGTGGCGAGATCAAAACATGCTGGGAGTGCTACGCTTAGGTTACTTAATCATGTTTACGACTACCTTTAGTGAAAATGCGACCATGGAAATCTATGTGCAACCGTTTGCATTTGCAATTGCTTATTTCTTAGCTTTGGAAGTTAATTGCCTCTTCGGTGAGTTTTGAATGACTTTGGAGCTTGGAAGAAGACGTAGAAAACAGGAAAATAATAAGATTTGCTTCAATAACAACTCCAAAATATACTTAAACAAAATGGAATGAAACAGATCGCCTGTTTCAATGCAGTGGTCGACAACCACAGGTGGCAGTACGGTACGGTTTGACTTGTGCGTACCATGTACCTGGTTACGAAGTGCGTACTGTACCTTTTGATGATTTTTGCTCGGTACCGTACTGCCCATCCTTGTCTGCAAACTTTTGAACGCAGCGCTCCAGTTTACTAATTATGACAAAATTTTAATGAATCTGTTAGCCATTTTGAGATGTCACTGTCTTGTGTTTCTGCGTTACATCTGTAAAATCTCGGTAATCACCCTCCGTGCCAGGGCTTGCCGATCCCTGTTTTAATGGTCCTCCATGTCCTCCTGACACCTTTAAAATCGTGGATGTTTGGCAAATGTAAACGGCGGGTTTAAGTTGTACCCCGCCCCTATTTCACATCAGCAACAGATCCAATCTGTTAACACTTCGGGAGACCATTCACAAACTTTCTATCTCCCAAAAAGGTAGTTTTTTTAAAAAGCATGGTGTAAAAAAGTAGAAGACTTCCACAAGGTAAAGTGCAAATAGCGAACAGGTAAGCACCATATAGGAATATGAAAAGCAAGCAAACAAAGACAAAAAATTGTTTTTTTTTGCAAGGCGATTTTAGGGAATCATTATCTTGGAGAGGAAGCTTTTTTTCCTTCTTCTCTCCATGTGTTTGTGCCCCAACTGTTTCGGAACTTGGTTTCTACGTTGGGTTCAGAACCTAGACCAGAAACAATATTTTTAGTCACAAAAAAACTAATACAAAATGTAACAAAGTGCAAAACTTGTATTATTACCAAGCTCTGTGTGATACAAAGGCTAAACTGGGAATTTTATCTAACATACCTGACACAACCAGCAGCGTGTTGCCATGGCTTGCAGATAGCGACACAAGAGACATATCCACTGGGAGGTCATGTGGGGTAACTTCTTGGGGTTCAAAGGTGGTTTTAGAAGATGAACTGGACCGACCCAACTGTCCACGAGATGGCTTACCCCATGAGTATAACTTTGAATCTATTGTTGCTGCTACAGTAAACGTACCACCACAACTCACAAACTGGAATCTGGGCAAAACAGTTTTTTAGCTAGTACAGAATGTAGCTGGTGAAAATTGTTTTTTATTTCACAAGTTTGGGTATTATTTTTTGGCACAGATGTGTTTGGAGGTGTGGACCAGTGAACCAATTATTGTAGATGCATATGTAGCCACCATTGGATTCAGACTTACCCAGAACTGGAGTCAAGTTTTACTTCATTTGGAATACGGGACCTGGTTGTCTTGCTTGGACTTAAACCAAGCTGGCCATGGGCATTGTTTCCAAACATAAACAGTCTTCCATCCTCTACAACACAAACAAACAGTGTAACAGGTTATCAAGAAAAGAAGAACATGGGTGTGAGCCAAACATTTAAAAGGTATTCCAATAAAAAAGCTCTTTCATGTGGATGATATTGCAGGGCCTAGATGTCTTGGCAGACTAAAGTAACCAGCACCTGGCCTGGTAGTCTGTTACTCCAATTCAGAGTTTTTTTAAGCAATATGACAAATGTTGCTACCAAACATGGCTACTAGAGACTGTCATTTAGAAAAGTAAGCTTGCCTGTTACAACTGCAGAGTGTTGCATGCCCAAGGCCACCTTGCGAATGTTTCCAAGAGAAAGTGGCTCTGAGCGAAGTGGAACAAAACAAGATGCTTCATCAATTTGCTTCATTAACTCATTGTTGTGAATAACATCCAAACCCAATCTAAAATCAAGCAACAAAACTCAATCAGTTTTATTTTCATGTTCTAAAACCCAGAGCATCTGCAATACAGCATGTTGGCTTGCGCTGGTTAAACACACATCCACAGCACAAAGTGCTTATTGATCCCCTAAGGAGAAGTTTTAACTTACCTGTTGTGCACGTTACTTCCACATGCAAGAAGCATTTTGTTTCTTGTCAGTATCATGGAATAATCAGACCCACAATGAACAGAAAGAGGGTCTATTTGTTCTGGGATTGGAACAAGGGTGGGGGTGCTATGGATTTCATCCGAACTCAACCCAAGCCGACCTAGCAATGGAAAACAAAAGTACATTCAAGAATTGGTAACACTTTTGGTTTCACACAAAATCTTAGGCAATTATAAACAATGTTTAAACAGAAAAAAAATAAAGCAAAATCAAATATTAGGTTGAGTAAGGGAAATTACTACTGTTATTAATTGCTGTAGTGATCACATGCAAAAGGACACTAAACAACATTGCAATTCTTTACAACTAGAGGCTAAAGACTGATGTATCTTTGTGTCAAATACTTTCATTAGGCTTGTATTCAGTTATACATGGTTCTAACTAAGTATATTTCCCATTGCAGATGCCACAAAATTTGAGACAAATTTATAATCTTACCATTGTCACCTCTTCCCCAAGCAAAAACTTCATTGTCGCTTGTTACTGCCAACATGTGATAAGATCCAGTTGCAATTTGAAGCAATTCGCAGCCAAGAAGTTTCTCAACAATAGTTGGCTAAGAAGAATTTTAGATTAGAACAGGAAGTTTAACAACTGTCACATTGGCAGAAGTACATACAATTATGTAATCAATAGGGATGGGTGAATATGACCCAGTACTGGGCTTTGCTGTTTGGAATGTTCATGCTCTACTGAGCATTACCAGAGATACTTATTGCCCTAACCACATTCTGCTGCATATTACAAACTGATTAGAAGCAGTTCAAACAGGTCCATGTTGCGACAAAAATCACATGCTTTCTTTTCCTAATTGACAAGTTTGGTCATGCGAACATACCACGAAAATCAGAGGCATCATTTTGGTTTCAAAACACAAAACAGACTTTTTTTCTACATAATATAGGTGTGTTGGTATTATTCCCTGAGGATGCGATTTTGGCCCAATCCATGGTAAACACCTTTTCAATGTCATGCAATGTTCCATGCCCAAGACAACCATTACTTCCACTTCCAAAAGTCATCAGTATTCCTCGGTCAGTCAGACATGCTGTGTGCAAATCTCCACACACAACTCTATAAACCCAAACAATCGAGTAAGATCGGTAATTTGCATGCAAAAATGATTAAAAAAATTAAAAGTGAATACATTCATAAATATCCATTCAGCAACTAAACAATGGACAGATGGGATCATTATCAACATTGCCTGTTTATGCCAACATTCGGACACCGGCGATAAAATAAATCAAATAAAAGCATGCAAGTGCATGTGACTGTAATTATGTATTATGCATTTTGACAACTTTGAGGTCCTAAAATTTCAACAAAGAAATAAATCAAACAACTATTATTAAACTATCTATTAAGCAATTAATTAACAAAAGCAGGTAAATGCAAAAAAGGTACATGGGTAAAATTTAATTTAACTTACTGCTTAATGCTTACACCAGAANTATTAAACTATTTATTAAGCAATTAATTAACAAAAGCAGGTAAATGCTAAAAAGGTACATGGGTAAAATTTTATCTTAACTTACTGCTTAATGCTTACACCAGAATGACCCTCCATAAACCTGGGTACAAATGATGGGATATTTTGGGAATCTCCCAAAGCCCCTGGCAGAGCTGCACCAGGGGTTGCCTGAGAAATTAACAATCTCTGAAGATGAGTTAGGACTATACAACAATATTTTCCTACCTCCCACATTATAAGTCTTCCATTATTTGTTACACAAGCTTTCTTGGTTCGGCCAATCGTTGCTTGCACGACCTTCACAATTTAAAAAAAGTAAAATATAATGGTAAAGATCAATTTACATGTCAGATTAAGATAAAAAAGCTACTTTTTTGAAAAACACTTAACAGGCTATAATTATACAGTGTCAGTGTGTATTTGTTAGACAGCCTTTTTTACTTGCTTGACACAGGCTTGCATACTTCAACATAAATTTAACAGAATATGCCACTGCTGCACATTTTACTAATTGTTTTCAACATAAATAATAATAAGTTAACCTGTGTGTCAGAGTGTGGTAAAGGAAGTTTGATTGGTGACGAAATTCCTCCACCCCAGTTGTATACACAGTAGTGGTATGGATTCTTGTTCTAAGCAAAATTGGAGAGATCACTATTTAGACCAGTGATTCCCAACAGGGGGGGAAATTCCACTTAATAGTTATTCAGGTGTTGTATTTTCTTTTAGTTAGATCACTTGCTACAAACATTTTACTAATATTTTGTATCACTTTCGTCTAGTAGGAGAGGAATAAAAAGTTATGAAATAACTCATTAAAATGCATTAAAAAAGTTGTGAACCACAGTTCTGGTGTGTTTTGAAAAGAACAAGTAAATTAGCCATTTTATGTCTCAAATTATTTAAAAACTGTGATTGCTGTGATTTCCATGATACTGAGCACAAATACTGAACAACTGTTGTGCTAGATCGAGCTATACACAGGTGGTACACAACTTACAGTGGAAAAGGATTCAACAGACATCGTAGATGATGTGTGATGGAGAGAGCTTCCTGTCTTACGACGAACACCAAGTGGTACGGACGACTTTGCATTTCTACACACAAAAAAGTTTTTGTTTATAAATTGTAGCAACAATCATAGATGCAGTAAGTATGTACAAAAGTTCCTTTTTTTGTATTTTTTATTACAAGAAAAAGCTTTAACACATACAATTTTACAAAATTTACTTCACTTCCACAGCTCCTATATTGCAGTATATGTCCAGTTGGGAGTACATGAGGACCGGGTAACACATAAGTTGGTGAGCGGATGGACGAGATGTTGGTTCCCCATTTAACATCAGTTTTAACAGGTCTGTAATGCTTGAGCTGTACATCTTGGGAAAGTCGGTGTTGTAACCACACTTTACAATCTTCATCACAAGAGCTGGCAGGTTCTGCAAAAAAAGCTCTTTTGTAACAAGTTTTGAATATACTGTTAATGAATACCAGACTTTAATAAAGGCAATTTACTAATGACGGACCATAATAGTTTAAGTCTTAGCTTGGCAACAAATACATCTACCAAAATTTTTGCCATATTAAATGCAAATTTTTTTGTTGTATTACAAAAAGCCGTTTAAAATGAGTTTTCAGACAAGTACAGTGAATGTTTCTTACTTGAGCTTCAAAAGCTTTTTTAAGCATCAGCAACTCATACAACGTGCAACCAAGTGCCCATATATCGCTCTTCTGGTTGTATGGATCTCCCCTACACTGCTCAGGCGATATATAGCATGGGGTGCCTACAATCTGTGAAGAAGTTAGGTACAGGACGATACTAAGTTACTAAACAAGGTAATTTTATGCACAAAATAAATGAACATTATATCAATGAATAGTTTGTTTTGGACATAAAATAACAAAGTGAAAGGCAGAGGAAGGTAAACAAAACAATAAATATTGTATACTACAGTTATTACACAAATTTGTGTAGCTTTATTTTAAACAAACTGTTATCTGCTTATAGCAAGGGATGTACAACCTGTGGCCAAGGATACTAGTTTATGAGGCCATACAGGCACACACATTTACACCAAAATATTTGTATTGGTGGCTGAATTGGTAAAAAATCTTTGGCTACTGTGACTGGAACAATAAGAACAAGAGTCATTTAAAAGCTTTCCATTTCCTTACACTTTTCAACATGAGTAAATGGGATATTATCAGATAAATCCCTTATGGTATGAAATTCATAAAATAATTTGGACCGACTGGCGGGCATAGTAAAGCAAAGTCTGTGATGTGGCGGGAAATAGCAAAAAGATTGTGTGTCCCTGGTTTACAAGATAGGTCAACTTGATCCAAAACCATATAAATCGTTAAAACAAATTTCCAAAAGGGACTTACACTGAATGCTTTAGTTTTTGTGTTTAGGATTTTTGAAATTCCAAAATCAGATATTTTGCACACAGTACATTTTCGGTCCAGCAATATGTTTTGAGTCTTCAAATCACGGTGTAGGATGTTTTTGGAATGAATGTGTTGCAAGGCTTCCACTATTTGCATGAAAAGACTTAAGACTTTCTGAAACAACAAATTTTCACAGATCTTATCATGCAGTCTGGCTAAATGATTCAGAATGAAGGCAACTATGACAAAGATTGTGAACTGGGTTTGTTATGTAAATATCCAAAGCGCATTTCCATTTTCTTTTTTAAAATTAAGTAAAACAAAAGCAATTTTTTAAGCAATTACTTTCATTGCAATAAACTGGTTTATCAACAGGTTATTGTTTGTTTTCAAACCATTCTTTATCTTTCTCCTAACAAGTTGCTCTGATTATAATGAGTCATTGAGCTGTATTGCAGTCATGCAAACCTTTTTTATTTTATTCTTTACCTAACTTGTTTTTTCACTAAGTTCGAAATGTTAGAAGCAATGTTAAGAATTCACTCTATCTACTTTTGGTGAAGTCTTTGCACAAATCAACTTACAGTTTCTTTTAGATGCGATTTTTGTTGCTTGAGGTAGTCATGTAGGGTGCCACCTGAAGAAAGGGAAAGACAGCTATTACAAAGAAACAGGGGCAAGCAATCATATAGCCCTTCTAAAAATGTGGTTAACTTCAATTAAATTTCCATGGTCTAAAAAAATTCCAGGCAAAACAAGCTGGTGCCTTCACCTTGGTGAATCTACATTCATGCAGTCAGCAAGTTGTGCTTGACAAACAGAAGCTGGTGCAATAACAAAACCATTTTTCGTATTATACAATGGGTAAAATTGAAGCAAGGCCACCAACCTTGTGCATATTCCATTGCTATTACAAGTTTATTGCCTTCAAGAAAGTTCTCATAGTAATGGATTATGTTGGGATGATTCAATACCTGCATACAAACAACACAAAAAGTTTAAGGTATTTGTTTTGGAAAAATTATGGGGATTTGAATGTTCAGGAGCAAAGATCAATAATAATAATTATTAGGGTTGGCAAGCCTGTCAATTGACCGGTCAAATATGGTCAATTGACCGGTCAATTGACAGCACTTTTTTTAACGGGTCAAATACGTTTTTAACTTTGAAAAGCAAATAATGTCAATTGTTCCAAGCTTGCTTTGAAATTTTCAGCTGGAACTTGTTTATAAGGGGTCAAACACTTTTTTGGTACTTTCAAATAAAAAAGTGTAGGGTATTGTTATGTAATACACCTGTTAAGTGTTTGTAAGGGCAACTATTTATACAGGACTTTTCATAACAATGTGAAAGCTAAATGGTTTATATTCACAAACCAATATATCTTTGGGCTAACAAGTTCATGCAAATTCAAATCCAAATTTTCCATTTATTTAATTGGAATTGAAACCAGTACTATTTTATCTACAACGGCNAGCAGATGTTCAGGATTTATCCTGTTGGAATCCTGAATATCTTTATGCGAAGACAAACTTGTGATTAATTGTTTTTTGTTGGTCCAGACAAATTCATCTTGCTTCAAATCTGGGTTGTAGTCAGGGTCTGAAACAAATGTTTTCATTCCTTTTGTAGGCTTTGCAACACTTGCAGCTGGTTTAGCAGCAACATCTGAAGTTTTGTCCTTTTTTGGTGAGTTAACTTTGCGCTGTTTTGTCTTCTTCCAGCCGGTTGGTGCCATTGAAGTAACCTTATTAAATAAAGCATCTGCAANTATCAGGGAAACTTCACGATCAAGCACCCAAACAATTTGGCATGCCTGCATGTCAAATCATGTCTGTTCTTATAAACTATATTATCAGAGCGACAACCTAGGTATAGTTTGCAAATTTCCACTTATAATAATAATAATAATGGGCACATGCATATTGTTACCCTACAATTTGTACAACTGCAGATGGGTAATTATCGCAATCCATAGGACTAGTTGATTCATCTGTAGCTGTTACTGAATCTAAAATTTCTAAACTGACTTTATTTGGAAAAAGCTGAAGACAATTTAACATGAATTCACTTTGTATGTCATGTTGTACTTCCAATGCAGCGAGGCTGTGTAACAGCACGCGTTTTGGCAAGGGCTTAACATAGTGATTCGTAAAACGATGCAATGGAATATTTACTTCAGTGTCAGGGGCATTAAGCAGCAGATGTTCAGGATTTATCCTGTTGGAATCATGAATATCTTTATGCAAAGACAAACTTGTGATTAATTGTTTTTTGTTGGTCCACACAAATTCATCTAGCTTTAAATCTGGGTTGTAGTCAGGGTCTGAAACAAATGTTTTCATTCCTTTTGTAGGCTTTGTAACACTTGCACCTGGTTTAGCAGCAACATCTGAAGTTTTGTCCTTTTTTGGCGAGTTCACTTTGCGCTGTTTTGTCCTCTTCCAGCCAGTTGGTGCCATTGAAGTAACCTTATTAAATNTGTGATTAATTGTTTTTTGTTGGTCCACACAAATTCATCTAGCTTTAAATCTGGGTTGTAGTCAGGGTCTGAAACAAATGTTTTCATTCCTTTTGTAGGCTTTGTAACACTTGCACCTGGTTTAGCAGCAACATCTGAAGTTTTGTCCTTTTTTGGCGAGTTCACTTTGCGCTGTTTTGTCCTCTTCCAGCCAGTTGGTGCCATTGAAGTAACCTTATTAAATAAAGCATCTGCAATCTTGCTCAAAGCCTCCTCTTCCGCAGGACTGATCATGGTGTACAAATTATCACTATCCTTGCTGCAATTTCCATGTCTAGGAAAAGCAATGGTAGTTTCCAATAAATCCGGGGATATTAACAGTTCTTCAATTGCATCAGCCACCGATTTGTATCTTCCTTCCTTTGTGTATTTGTGAAGTGACATCATAGATTTTTTAACAGTCACCTGTAAGTCTTTTTCAGTTGGTTTGGCCATCATTTGATACAAAACTGGGGGTGTCATAAAGCGGTATTTGTGAATTAGGAATTTGTCACGCTCAAGAAGAGCATCTATTGCTTCGGCTAGTGTGTCGAACTTGAAGCAAAACCACTGGAATCGCTCTATGACATCAACAGGTGCATATCCGAAGTTGTACAGTGTAGCTGAGTGACTTTGGTCTTTTTCAGTATCTTTATGGAAGGATGCATGGCTTACACATTCTACATCAGTCTCAATAGCTGTCATTACAACCATGATAACTGATGACCTAAGGGATAAAAATACAACCTCATGTAAAAACAAGTATTGTGTAGATTTTTCTGCTCGACATCTTGTCCCAGCATTTTCCCTTGTACAATAAATTTCAATGCTGATGATGTATAAAAAACAGCTTTTGATGTCAAAGGCAAAGAATTTTTACAAAGCTTTTTTTTTTGAACTCATAAATATTTTTTTATCTTTCACAAACCAAACAGCTTTATGTGGTCCTAAAGATTTCTTTTGGTACAATGTTACAAAAACCAATTGGCAAAACTATTGCAGGCAAAAATACAAAAAACACAGAATTGTATTAAACTAGATGTTGTATGATGCTTATTCCACCCAATTGTCTATTGTGTCGGTTTGAAAACAAATTTTCTTAACCAAACAAAAAGTCCATTGCTTTGGTGATCATTGTGTTTGTTTTCTGTGGTGTGGAATTGTTAACTTGGGGGCTTGAGGCATAAACTGAAGCTGAAAGATTACGAATTGGCATAGTTCTTTGGGTTACATTGAAAGGAGAGGTAACAGATATTGCACTTTCTTCTAAGATTGGCTGACCTTCCCCGGGTGGTATAGAATTGCAAGACATTACCCCCAGCATCATATTGTCACACAACACTTTGCCATTTCTACTTATTGCCTTTTTAGCTTGCAGGAGTGTTTCATAATGAATGTGTATCCAATTTCCATTGTTGCCAGCTACGTGATATGACAAAATTGTTCCAAATTGAGAAAACTGCTTCAATATGAGTGATGTTTGCTGGGGAGGAAACCCAAATACAGTCACCCAAGTACTTGTGATTGCTGATGGTGATGCAAGACTTTCTGACGACATACCTTCATGTGATGGAGATGTCATTAACATGGAATGTCTACTCTGTTCCGCCAATCTAGTTGGTGAAACGTTTCTGGCGGGTGAAAAAAGTTTCATGTCCGAACCAAACCGTTCTCGGTGGGTGGCATGTTTTTCCAGCATTACCATATCATCCATTAATGTTGCCAGTGGTGGTGCGCCACCCTTTTCCTTAAGATGAGCATCACTGCCAGTGCTAAGCAATCTGTAATGTTCATCAGCTCTTTGAGATGTTGATCTTCGCATACTTTTTTGACCAAACAAAGGAGATGTAGTTGACTGATGCTTGCTTCCCGTTAGTGATTGGTTCAAAGCTTGTGGTGGACTCCCCTGAGTAAGGTTTCCCATTAGGAAACCAGGCAGAAACTGGTGGCCATGGCCTGGTGGATTGCTTGGTGAAGTCGTAATATTTGGTCCCAATGGAGAGCCAAGGTGCATTGGTTCAGCAGAATCCATCTCAACAATATAGTTAACAAAAAATTTTTAAATATGTGATTAATTTTTCATCAAACTGAAAAATGTTCACCGGTTCCTGTTAAACTAGGCAAAAAAACGTTAAAAGGACATAATAGTACAGCTGAAAAGGTAGCAAAGCAAGAACCTTTAAGGCTAAAAGGACCAAAACAAAAAAAAACTGCTTTTTTATTTATTTGTTTCACTCTTTTAGAAATGCTAAACATGCCCCTTTTCCGGTTTTTCCCGTCATTTCTGTTTTTAGTGTTGATTTCCTGCTTGTTCGTTTTCTGCTTTTATAGTGTTTTAGTACCCGGCCGTTTTGAGGTGATTTTTACCTTTATCAACTTAACTGAAACTTGAAAAAAAGTGCATTATCTGACAGCTAATTATGCAAAAATGTAAATTCAGAGGTAATAAATATAAAAACAATTGGCGAGAACACATTTAGGGCAAACCACTCTTTCCGGTGCTTGCATGTAAAGTTATGTAAAGTTTATCTTGTTCAGCCGCGAAATACGAACTTGCGAAATAACGACAAGTTGCGAACGGTATATATACGTATATTTTTTTAATCATATTTATTTTTTATTACACAGCTGTTTGTCGTATTAATTTCCTAACAAGTCTAATAAAGCTAATTCATGCTTCAAATTGACTTTTTAAAACTAGATATTTTGTTGCATTGTAGAGATTTTCAAATGTTTTGAAAATAATAATCTTTTTTAGTCAAAACTTAACTTTACGAAATACATTGGGGACTTACCCAATTTAGATCCATAACGAGGAAACGAGTTTTCGCAAAGAAGGTTTTTGTTTTTTATTTTAATTTATTGTCCACAGGAGAACATTTTCTGATTACAGGATCATTTGTATGATGTAAATTAAACAGTTTAGTCGCCTAATATATGTGATGTTGTTTGTGCAACACCTTGCTGCGAAATAAACACTCATTCTGATACAGGGTTATTGTTGGTTTGTTTTTTTGCTGGTTCGCATGTGCGACAGTAACATATGCATTAGCATTATAAGGCTTATGTAATGGCCCCTTTGGATACAAGTTTTTATTGTTAAGCCCTGATTGTAGGGTTTTGAGTGTTATAGGTCCCTAAGTACCTAACGTGTTCCTACTTGACAATTGGACTCACAATACCTTTGGTTAGTATTGTTTATTAGAAGACACCAACACCCAGAAGGCACATTACAACATGAGAATGGATTTAAGCATTACGTCAATACAATATTCAAGCCAAAACGTTACATGATTGACACTGTTTATCTTCCTAATGTACCTGGAAACGTGCCTGAGTAATGCTTGCAATAAGTCTACTATTGAGCTGCCACATTTGTTCACATTTTTGAAACCTGTGGTTTATATTGGCTTTTATGTAGTAGTTTAACAAGTTTATTACAATGTTGTTGAACTATAGGTTTTTAACTCTAAGTTGCCAACCACATGAATACCAGAATGTCTACTGACCAAAAATCAGTCTAAATGATCAGCAAAGCAGACATGGTTTGCAGTTATATGTCTCTAACATGATTGATCTTTTAGCTGTAAAACTAGCTATTGACGTTAATAAGTAAGTCCTACTTAAAACTTAAAATTATTTAAATGGTATAACTGTGGATGACAGCTAAGACAAAATCATCACAATCATGAAGCAACCTTGTTTCATGCTGACTGGGTTTGAGAAGACGGAAAGACTTGAACTTGTGAACATCATAAAGCAGATGAATGGACTCTATATATATGACCCTGCTGACCAACAGGTACAGGATAAATGACACTGATAATATTTGTATTTGAGAGTGATATTCACTGCTTAAAGTAATCATAAACAAATGACACCAAAACATACCAATGTTCCAAAAAACATTTCTGATATTTAAAATGTGGAGTACACTGTTTGCATTTTTTGTAATTTTATTAAAATAAAAACACAAATTCACCTAAGTTCCATTAAGGTAACTAAAATCGTGTTGTAGTTGTCAAAAATGTGATAAAAATGATCATGTTACGTACATATCCCCTGAATTGAACAATTTAAACATGCAATAATGTAACTCTTTATTCATAAGCTGGGTAACGCAATAGTCACCAGTACAGAATTCATTAGCCATTGAGCGAGTAGCTGTTTGTCAAATCACAATAATAATTAGGCAATAATGACATAGAATAGTGGGAGTGTGTCTAATGTAAGGAATGTACCTACGAATTTTTTGAATGACATGGAACAAATTTGAGTCAACAGTCACATAATTCCATACCACCTTACATGCATGATAGCTTAAAATGTATTTTTTTACAATTGAAACATCAAACGTTTGTTCCAACTGAACCTGATGGGTGACTAAAGAGGATTAAACAATTTTTTTTTTATTTAATGTTTAACTTTTACATGTATGTAGGCATTTCTGCCAGGCTGCACACATATGATTGCCAAGAAGCCATGTAAAAGTTTGAAGTTTCTCTCTGCTGTTGCATCAGGTAATAATAAGTTTTAACTTTCATATTACACATACATTAGTGGTGCAAAAAAACACAGAAAGGCTACAATAATAAAATGCATGCACTGACAGTACAACAGACATTCTTGTTAAGTTTTCAGGCTTTCAGCTATCTTAACAATAAACAACTTTTGCCCAATACAAATGTTAATAATATATATTTTGAATATATTTTTTAAGCATATTTAAGAATTTATTTATTTTTCAAAATATATAACTCTTGGTAAATCAGTATGTTGCTACAAAGATTTTCTTCTAACTTATCAAACCAACTGCATTTTTGTTGTACTGGCCCATTGCACCATCAATCAGTCTTGGTATAGGGTAAATACATCCAGCTTACCCCCTGTCAAAGTTACATGCATATCCATTGCAAAATATGGCACTCACTCAGTCTGTATAAACATCAAGATTGGATCTCAGACAGACAGGGTCAAGATCCTGTAAGCTGAGCAAATAAACTATAAGCGTTCACTCAGCATGCTGTAGGAAGTGATTTTGTCCAGTTTGGGTTCCTCAAATAGTAGATGATATATTGAAACCAGCATATGCTGTGCACTCGATACACGCTTATGGGTCCCCTTCCCCGGAGGGAAACACATGTCCACACATGTTTTGGGATGGAAGTTTTGTTTGATTTGGATGAAACCTTTACAGGTGAGAGATGAGGTCTGGACAGGGTGCCATTATTTCATATTGAATCCATTCCTACAGGTTTACCATGTTATTACTTAACGGTTTAAAAACATGTGTTTAATTTTAATATTTTATGGAGTAGATTGAGTCAAGGCTATGTTGCAGTCTTAAGGATGACTTGACCAACTGTACCATACGGCTATTTGGTCACATGTTAGAATGCAGTTTTTTGAATTTGATAACAATATATCTGACAACTAACTTTTGAGTGCTGTTTTAAACTGCTTTATTGCTCAGACCTAGTGACATGGACATGTTTTAAACAATCAGAATCATAGCCTTGCTTGTCTTGTATTGCTAATGTGCATCTGAGCCTTAAGCCAAATTGTTTTGGATTTGTAAAACTTATACAACATCAAAATAAACCATCTTTCTAAAAAAATGCTGGCACTGCTAAGCCAGCTATGGCTATGGCAATAAATACCACTCAGTCAAACAGAATGACAAATCCCCTGTCTACTAAACAAGGTACTTCAACAGACAGGCTGTAGGGGCTGCTGAAAGGCAAGGTTAATCCAACCCTTGAACCACGACGCTTAACTATGGCATGAAAACCCTGGTGTTTCGACTCTGTCATGGCCAATTAGGATTATTTCAATTGACTTTGCTGCTGCTGTATGTCGGCAGGCAAATGGATTCTGCGTCAGGAGTTTTTACGCAAGAGTTTTCAGTCCAAGTCGTGGTTGAGTGAACAGGATTATGAGTGGAAAGATAAGGACAGCACTCCCGATGACATGGTTGAACTCTTTCAGGTGAGGGTTTGTGTTTTCAGTTAGCGTTTATCGCTCAAAAACTTATTTATTTGCTTGACTAAGGCCATCTGCGCAGGAGGTCGAAACGTTATAATTGTGAACAAAATTTAACCTGAAGAGCATTGAGATGTCGAAGAGAGAAAAATCGCAAAACTATTGCGAACTTGCTAATTGTTCTGTCAAATAATAAACTTATAATCGCATTTACTGCTAAACGTATCAGTGGATGTTGCGATTTGCACTGTATTTTAAATTTACAATTCGCATGGATGTGTGACCTATCGTGCTTAAGCGACTTTTTGACAAACTTTGTGCAGATGAAAGTAATGGTGATTTTCTATCAATTTCTATAGGATAATTCTTTGTAAAACAGGTTGCATGTGATTTTGCTGAGCTCGTCTGTTGCAAGCGATGACATTTAACATGACAGAAAGTTTCAGGAGAAATGTTGCTGCCAGGCATGATCGTACAAAAAACAAACTGAGCTCCTCCGGCAAAAATGTCAAACCAGAAAGTCTCAAGAACAAAATGGGCATTATTTATAAAATGCGTTTACGCAATAAGTAGTTGATGCAAATCGTGGTTCCACTTAATATCTGTGGAATGTATAAATTTCGTTTTTTTTCTCTTGGAGATAATTCAACGTGTGATAAAATCCGTGTGCTTCAGGCGCCGAGGCGATGGCGAATAAAGATTTNATACAAACTGAGCTCCTCCGGCAAAAATGTCAAACCAGAAAGTCGCAAGAACAAAATGGGCATTATTTATAAAATGCGTTTACGCAATAAGTAGTTGATGCAAATCGTGGTTCCACCTAATATCTGTGGAATGTATAAATTTCGTTTTTTTTCTCTTGGAGATAATTCAACGTGTGATAAAATCCGTGTGCTTCAGGCGCCGAGGCGATGGCGAATAAAGATTTCCACGCAGAATCAGAGGCCGCCATTTTGTGGCTGGGGAGTTGGTCTCGAAGTTCCAAAGAAATATTTTTCCACGTACAAAAGGTTAGCAAATAAATAGTAATTCTTGTTTGTTATTTTTGGCCTTCCCGGCTTGAAATCTAGGTGCAAACCCAAAAGTTTTCAAAGAGTATGTTGCGCGAAAATTACACTAAGATAGTGCAGCTGTTGACGCCCTAAAATTTTTCATGTTGTGTACAGCGGCGTAGAAGTAAGTAAAGCGCAGGAAATGCCCAAGGCAACGTGTACACAATATGATAATTTTCCAAGAAAGTTTTAAATGGCGTATATCAAACTTCTAGTTTGTAAACAATGCGCAAGTTTTTTTCAAATTACCGATATCCCAAGACCTATTTGCATTGATTTTGGGCTGGAAATTCCACTAAAAATCGTGGTTATCGATTGCAGAAATGCAGCAGAAAACGCCCGCGGCCAATTAAAAAACGCAATTTCTGTTTAGGTTGTTGTGTAACGGTAGAGTTAAAACGCAGGTCAAGCGCAGGACAGTCAGTTGCCTATATGTGATGAACTCGCCTTTAGTTATAGCCTGACGCTTATAGTCTGTGCAGTTAAAAAGTGACTTTCCGTTTTTGAAATATACTATTTTAATACCTGACGTGTTTTTCCATCTGTGATGATTTTTCGTTGACAAAAATAGTGGTTACGCAGTTGCATGCTTTAAGCTTAGAAAAATGGGCATGGGGTTGTAGGGTGTTTCTGTAAATGTGATATTAAACGCACAGCAAATTGATTAAAACTTTTGAAAGCAGCGTTCTTTAGTAGAAAGGGTTGTTTAGGTGATGGACTTAAAGCATTTGTATTTTCGTGGATTTAAACATAGAAAGGGGACCATTGAAACAATGATTGGAAAATGACTCATTTGATGTTTGATTTAGCACTTTGATGACAGAAGGAGTATTTTTTCCTGTTCAAATCGTAACAACTCAAATATTATGTTAATATCGGTATAAATTGGCTCTATGTATAGACAAGTATAACAGGCATTTTTGCAACAACACGCGTAGTACACCGCAAATACCACTAGTCACTGCTGTACCACTTTACCCATAATGGGTCGAAAACCGTCACGTGGTCCATTGTTAGCGGCTTAGATTCCAAGAACTCACTTTCACAGCAAGTCAGGTTTGTTTTCAGCTAATCCCACCCGAGGTCAAAGACAGAGTCCTAGTGAACCAAACCCTGATGCTTCGTAAGATAACGGGGTCTTGGCATAGACGTAGTCCTCAACTTAAGTGCCTTTATTACGTTTGAATTGAATATATTTTTTGTGTAACATTGATCGGTCAGTTTGTACGCACGTGTTTTCGCGCTTTGAAATATTTCAGTATCCTTTTTGGCTATTCAGTTTTATTTCTGCTTGATTCAGGGTGCGGTTATGGGTTCAAATACAGGCTACAGTTATGGGTTTAAATCGCAACTTATGCTAGACCTTCTTGATGCACGTGAATGCATTGTGAGATGACGCATGTAGGTCGCTCCATGTGGGCTTGGTGACATGTAAACATGTGTTAAAATCACATAATCATCAAAAGTATGTCCAATTTGGTTGCACAGTTAAACGACCATTCATTTTTACTTGCTTTTAAAAACTGATAATGAGCTTGGTGTACAGCAGGTACTTTCTATATCACAGACAGGTTTTTATCTTCAAACAGAATGAAGGCTTTTCCCAAACCATTGGGTATTCGGGGATTGAGATAAACTAAATACTCCAGGTAACGCATCCGAAAAGGCGCAACAAGTAAATGCAGCATATAACAAAAGTTCTGATCGAACGTGTAGTGTCCGAAGGCACCCGTTAGCTACTAGTCTATGCTCAGTGTATAAACCCCAATAATGCGATACTTTGGGGCACCTGTTCCCTTAAATCCTACTTGAATCTGTATTAAGCCTCAGCTAATCCGGAATCGACATGCTAGCACCGAAATGTCTGCCTTTAATCCTTGAAACTCTTTGTCATTTTTCATCCAACCACTAAGCCCCTTGACAGGCGCAGGCTTTGCGTAGCCAATAGATTGACCCCTCGTTAACCCGCTCGTTAATCACAAGCAGATGTTGTAGCACGCTAAAGGTTGTCGCCGGACTCTTTGTTTAAGTGGACTCTGTTCCCTGACTTTTGCTCTGATGCGTGCTTGTGTACTACTGAGTATTTGATTTTATTTAGTTTTCTGACGAGAACAACGTGCGTGGAAGGTTGAAACGTTGTAACTCTTGATCATTTTTTTTCTGCAAAGAGCATTGTTGCTTTATTTATTTTCTCAGCAAGTTTGACCAAGTTTAAAAGTTTATGTGCATTGGCAAAGTTGGATGCGAATTGCAACTGGTTATTTAGGACTGGTCGGAATATAACCAATCGTAAGGTAGATAACGAAATCCTAGCATTAAATATGGCCTCGGAAGTTTGGATACATATGTAGATATATCAGCGTTCTGTGTTATTACATCATCAGTTGCCTGTATTTCAGTCGTGTTGTACAAAACCCAACACGTTTCTGAGGTCATGTACAAACTTATCCCGCCGTTCGTTATCGTATCTTGTTGGCGTTGACTCGATGTTACATCTTTTTTGTACACGAGTGTAACATACACTGTTGCCTGGTTTTTACTTGTTTTTTTAGGGTATACATCAGTAAGCTTTATTGACAAGTTTCTTTGTGTTCGATTTTTAGATTGTTTTTTTGGCTCGGTCTTATGTGATAAATATGTGTATTCTCGCTGAAAATTGAATTGTGTTGCATTGATTGAACTACTTTTTGTGGTGTGTTTTTGAAAAGACATATAATTTCTATATTGACCTGAGTTTTAGGACGAAAGGTTTTTGGACAGGATGAACTTTTTAAAAGCGCGGTGAATACGTCTTAGGAAAATGGCGATGCGAGTGTTGTGCGTCATTTTGAACGAATGAAGCGAACTAATTGTGATTAAATGCTTTGTGGTTGTGGTTTACAATAAAGGTTATTTCAAAAAGCACTGCTCAAATTATTTCATTCCAGCTTAGTTAAGTCTACTTTTAATTAAAATTTCTGCCTAATTTTCGTTTTGCTACAAGGTTTCTTTGTTAGTCTTTTTGAATGTTGTTTTGCTGTAGATGATTTTAATTTTGTTTTTGGCTGAAATAAATGCAAAGTTTGCGAATTGTTGCTGAAGCGTACTTAAACCCTTAATAATTGAAGGAATTTTTTTCAAATTAAGTCNGTTTCTTTGTTAGTCTTTTTGAATGTTGTTTTGCTGTAGATGATTTTAATTTTGTTTTTGGCTGAAATAAATGCAAAGTTTGCGAATTGTTGCTGAAGCGTACTTAAACCCTTAATAATTGAAGGAATTTTTTTCAAATTAAGTCAAGTTGTTTTTCGTTGGATGCACTCATTGAATGTAACACAGTTGCATAAAGCAACAATATATATTTTTTGTGCTTCACAGATTGTTGGAAATAGGTGGTGGATCGGCAACTCAGGTACAGAACAGCTCTTCGGAATCTTACACTCACATACTCGTGCACCCAAGTAAGTCATTGACTACGTCAAACACAGTTACGACGTCATAACTTGGAGGTAATATTACACGCGGACAAGTTAAGTCACAAATGTTTTAGTCCAAATTCCTTGGCATTATGCAACTCTATGTCAACGTTTTTTGCGGCTTTGGGTAAATCCTAGTTATCCAGTGGTTTATACGGTGGTTGACATTTGCCTAATTTAAAAAAACGTTTTTACAACAGAACTGGCGAAAAATGTGCGACGATTCCACGACCGGGGAATCCCCTGTCTCACTTACGACTACCTGGCGCAGTATTTACTCAAGGTAATTAGGGTTGCACTGATTTTTTGTTTTAAACAATTGGCTACTGCTGGCTTGTGCTATAGTGTGGTATGCAGAACTCTTGTGTTTACATATTTGTTGAAACTTGTGCGTGAAGTAATTGTACCCCTTGTTTTGATCACTATTTCTGTGATTAGGTTAATGTCAGGGGACGTTAAATTGTTTAGCTTTCACGGCAGGCTAGATCACGATATATTAATGTTGTGAGTTCAAATCCCGTCTTGATAAGAATTCTCTTGCCGCACAAAACCTTACAAACAATTCCTCATGTGTCGCCTGGATTTGGATGATTCTGCTTTTCTTCATTTCTCACTTTTTTCTACACTTTTCTAAGACAGCTAAGTGGTGGATTAACGAAAGATTTCTGCTACACTGATAAGTAAAACCTAAAAATGTACTGGGATTATTTTTTCGTCATTTAGGGAACTAAATGCCATGACAACCGGTTGCCAGTGGCAACGCCGATATCCTCACCACGTGATGAATAATTCAAGCCGGGGTATTTATTGACAATATTTCGTTGAATAATTCAACGTCAACTTTCCGCGACCTAACCGGTTAAAACTGGTTTTCCTATAGGTTCAATGCAAATTTTTGCCCGCGTCATAGCGTTTGGACTTTAATGAATGGTCGATAAATCATTTTTGTAAAGGTAATCCATGAGACGACTTGTCTTTTACCGTTGTGGTCAATCCAATACATGTTTTTTACGCTTCGAAAATCAGTGAGCATGGTTATGTTCAATTTTGTGGTTGTGTCAGCCACATTTTTTGTTTTGATAGAGTTCTAGGAGTAATTCGTACATGCTTCCGAATGTATAGAGTTCAGTAAAGATTGTTTTTCATCATTGGTACAAGGTCACATTTTTTGGTGAAAGCTTCGGAACCGTGCTCTATGTGATAAGTTTTGGCGTCAAATTATTTTTTTAACGTATGTCATTCTGTCGTTGCCGCTAGATGGCGCACCAGGGGGCTTTTCAGTACAGACTCGCATGTTACTGAACAAGTCTTTATTTGAAGGGTTTACCTTGGCCCTTCTGTGTTCCCAAGCAACGTAAGTGTCTTTGTCCTAAACGCTTGCATTTCAACAGTTAGGCACCAACATATACACACCAATCGAAAATAAATTGAAATTATCCGACGGGGCTGCAGTGAGGCAGGCACCCTGACTGTGGGTTCATTACGAGCAACTCATTTGGCAGAAGTTCCCACAACCGGAGATAAAGTGACACAAACAAACCTTTTTATCCCATTACGTCAGCATTTAGAAAACATTGGGTGTCAAACACTGTATCACACTCCAGGTTCTATTACACTTTGTACACACCGACGCGAAACTTACAATTGGTGGCATGTGGCTCGTCTAGACGCCTTCACGACTCAAGATACGTGACTCTGCCGAATGCCTGGGCCGTCGATCAATTTAAAAACCGTCTGATCAAGTTTCAATTAAAGCAGATCTAATGACGAGTTTATTAACGGGTGCTTGAAACGTGACTTCGACTGTTTTTTTATTAAACTGTCGACTGGTGTTTTTCTGTGGCGGGCGAATATGATTTGTCTTCAAAATCGCACCACGGAGCCTTGTTTTTTGAGGCTATGCACAACTTTGTATTTTGGTTTTAGGAACGAGTTTTGTGCAATCAACCTTAGCAGTTTTTTTTGCGGAGTGTTTGAAAATGACGTGAAGATCTCTTCTGTAGTTAATTTTAAACTGTCTTTTTGAATTTATTAAGATTTGGGTAGTTTTGTGCGAACGTTTTATCTATCTTTACACATGTTTGTCAACCAGCTGAATGACGTCATAAAATAACATGCTGATGCGAGTTCGAAAACAAATTTTATATTGTATATGTTGGATCAATATGTTTAGGACAGTGGTTCCCAAACTTTTAATGCATTTCCCCCTCTGGAACTATTTGGAGCTTTTCATTCCCTACTTTGGAAGCACCAGTCTACCTAAAAGAAATACTACACTTATCAAATACTACACTTACTACACCAACCATTATCATAACTTAACTATAAAGTGGAAATTCCCACCACTGGTTTTGAGTCATTCGAATGTTTTGGGTATCCCCCTCACTTGCGACCGCGCAAAAATTTGGCCGCCATTAAAATGATGTAACGACTACATGACCTGTCAATGACTAGGGGTCATAAATCATGGCTCACCACTACGTCCAATTCGCCGCAATGTCGGGTTCGTTCTTTCACGGGGATTACTTGTCGCAATTGTGCGTGATGACAACACCAGAATTTTACACCATTTGTTATTGCCCCGAAGTCGGCTTGAAAAGTGCGTGTGCTGTAGCCAAACGGTGGCTCTGGGTTTACGTAGTATTAAAAAGGGCAAAGTCGTCCTTTGTGATACGTTGAACCTTTGTCGTTGGTGGCATAGCGACAAAATTACTTCGCATGTAAACGAAACTTTCAAAAAACATTATTAATCAAGTTTTCATAGATACCGTGTACACATGTTTTTTTAATAACCAACACGTCCGTTGTTAAACACATTTGCTCTGGTGGTTTATTATCAGTAACTTACCATTACCATGCTGCAAAGTAACGCAGAAGTGCAAAGTGCATACATATCTTTATACGAGCTACAAAATTTGAACAACCTATTCATTGCTTGCGATGAATTGTTAATTGTCAGTAGAACAACATGTCTTTGCGGACAACCGTTTATTTTCTTTGTCTCCATTTTTGTACCCTGGAATTGGCGCGATCTTTTACCACCCTTCCCCCACTAGTTTGCGATTTTCCATCCGCGTTATCTCTCGATTCTTGCGATACGTTCCGAAGGGCGAAAAATTAATTTGCTCCAGTTATTTGACGCCTTAACTCTTTCCCTGGAACTGCTTGAAATGACAACCAGTTTTACCACACACCTCGCTAAAGGATATTTTATGTTTGTTGGGTTGTCGGCTTCCTGTTGCTTACAAACCTTGCGTTGCACTGTCACCAGCCCATGTCCCCCTAATTAATCGTTTTTTGTTGTTTTTCGTCCGTTTTGCCGTGGAAAGCATCTCGGCCTGCTAGGTGGTGTAAGAACTTTCCACGGAAATTATTATTCAATTCTATAATAGTTTATTGCGGTACATCAAATCATATAAATTTTTTGATCAAACTATATTATTCAGAAAGATGCAAAAGTTTTTGACCATTTTACACCGAAATTTTCGCTTTTACATCTAGAAACTTTATTTAACAGTTTTTGTTCTGCTATACAGCATATGTGTTCTATTGTTTGCCTTATAACTGGTTAAATTTGTGCAGTGTTGTCCAGATCGTTTAATAAGATATACTTTTCCCTGACAAAAATTAAAATGAAATTCTGGTAGACTAATTGCTGGTTTGCGTAGTGGCTACAGAAAAGTAACGTTTTATGAGCTAGAAAATAATAAAATATTTTAATATTAATAACAGTTATGTTGTCGCGTCACTTCAGGCCTATATCGAGTTGCGGTGGTATCCTTGTTATTCTGATACAAGATTTAAAAAGAATTTTTTGATGACGAATGGACTTTTATAGCCTGGAATTATACTGTAGCAGCTTCTCAAAGAAAAAGCCTTTGCGATGTCCTGTCTAAAATTCAAGTAAATTTTATTCGCTTTTGTAACGTGGCCTGTTTAATATTTGGAAGCCGCTGAAAGACCACGAACAGCTACAGAGTCTGGTAAAGCTTAATGTGCTTACTACCAGAAATTTCGTTTTGTGACAACTTCGGTTATGTCCCAAAGAAATAAGTTTTGACAGATAAATAGGACAATCAATTACAACTGCCCCGACATTTGTTGTGGAGTTTTACACACTCTTTAGGCTGTTTGCAAGCTACGAACATCTCTTGTACACATGTGGGCCACAAACTAAAACGTTTTGGAAACTACTAGTCTACGTAGAAACAAAATGTCCAAGGCACAACAACTATAAGCACAACACACGCAACAACTGCACTTATTAAGCCTGTTTTCCGCCCAAAACCACCAGATAAGCAAGGCAACGCGGACAGTACGTGGAAGTTTGCGGAACAAGCGTTCCACTGCAGGTTGATTGCGGGTGACTGGTGTATGGTATTTCTCTTCGTGTTGCAACTCCTATTTTATTGAAGTATTTCGTGGGAGAATCCCATAGTTTACCTTCCATGTAAACCGACGCCTAGCTAGTGCGTGTTGTGTCTGTTGCTAAGCCTCCTCGCCCATGGTACGTCAAAATAGCCATCGATCAGTTTGCGAGAATCACATAACAAAATGGCTGACTGTGGAAAGGGCACAAAATAAATATGTCTGCCTTTCAGTAAGGATATAAAACTTTTGAATTGGTACTTAAAAAACAGCTTCTGAGCCCTAAAGAGGGCTTCATGACAATTCTTTTCTCGGTTACAGTTTTTGAACGTTATTTTTACATAAGATTACGTCAATAGGTGAAAGTGGCTGTGTGGTTAAAAATCCTTTTACATTTTTGGTTGGAAAGGTTTATGTGCATGTTTATCAATTTATAAAAAATTTGCAAATGCGATGTCTATAATTTGACTTTCAACAATGATCCTGCGTTGTTCCAATAGTTAATCCTGCTATATAGGCCGAAGCTAGTACCCCGCTGCACGAAACACCCGGAAATCGGCCCTGAAACAGTAACGAGCTTATTGTAAGACTTAACTTGAAGTGATAACTTTGTTGATGGAATTCCTAAAGGGTTTCCCTGTTTTAATTTCTTGCTGTCTCGTCAGTGTATAACTCGAGCGCGGATTTGGTCTAAGACAGGGTTTCTTAACCAGAGGTATAAGATCTGTCTCTAGAGCAGTGTTTCTCAAACTTTTTTAGCCCAAGGACCACTTTATCTTTGATTTTTTTATCTGAGGACCACCAAACAGAATTCCATTCTAACATGTTCTCAAAACAGGTGATTTTATAAACCCGTGCCTAGTTTAAGTCATCTTTTCGCGGACCACTATGAGGCCACTAGTGGTCCGCGGACCACACCTTGAGAATCACTGCTCTAGAGGGTACCAGGATACGAAATCATTAGGGTCAATTTTATAGATACATTATATCTATACCATGCAAACAACATATGTTTGGNCCGGAAATCGGCCCTGAAACAGTAACGAGCTTCTTGTAAGACTTAACTTGAGGTGATAACTTTGTTGATGGAATTCCTAAGCGCGGATTTGGTCTAAGACAGGGTTTCTTAACCAGAGGTATAAGATCTGCCCCTAGAGCAGTGTTTCTCAAACTTTTTTAGCCCAAGGACCACTTTATCTTTGTTTTTTTTCTGAGGACCACCAAACAGAAAACACGAGAACAACAATTACTTTTCGGTAATTACAGAAGAGGGTACGAGAACTGGTTGGTGATTTCAAAGGGGTGCCCATAAAGAAAAAGGTGATAAACCACTGCTCTAAGGATATTAAAGCCCCGCTGTAAATGGGAACTACCCGCAATGAAGTACAAAAGTTCTTGGTAGCGTAGCTATTGTTTTGAACAAAAATATCTTCTAAATCTATATTTATGTCACGTGGTTACTACTTTTTATGCTTTTACGACAATTTCCGCGATGCTATGTCATTACATCACTTTCAATAAGGGTCACCCAAGTTCACCAAGCCAGCCAACTTACAAAACAATTTCAGTCGTTTCTGAAACCCCCGTGAACTTGTTTTGATTCAAAACCGGTAACAGTTGCTCTCCTGCGGTGCGCGCATGCGTCATAGGCTGTCACGGTTGAATGGTTTTTCCTTCGAGCCCATCCGCCCCGAACCCGCTTGTTGTAACACAGGCACGGATGCATGTCCGTAAATCTATTGTCCGGAAAACGGGTTTCCACGCTTCACTCATTGGATTTTCAGAACTTGTGTGGCACCAAATGTGCGAGTTCTTCCTTGTTTGTTGTTTACCTTGTTTTTTGTCTTTGGCTTCACGCTTTCAAAAGTTTGATTTTACAGTTGGCGCCTTCAACATGATTCGACATTTTGTCGCCTCTTATTTTGACGAGGAAAATATAAGAGGTCGTACCCCCCGGACCGAAACCAACGTGTTGGCAAATGCAAGGCATCCACTTTGTGGCGGTGTCTTTGACTGGGCTCATTACTACAAGACCGTCAACCCCGTTCCTACATTTTCCTTGTCACAAAAATTACTATTTTCTTATTATGCAGTGAATTGTTTACAATACTCGGTAATGGGTCGAACGCCTAACAACATACCTTTTAGCAATCAGTTATCATGCCAGCGCAAACCGCCCTTTAAGCTGGATATCTCTGTAGGTCAGCCCTAAAAGAGGTGTAATGTCGAAGTAGCGCCGGCAGTTCAAGCATGCAAACGCGGCAATGTCCTAGCGGCAAAATCTGGCAGGTTGGTTTCGAAAACAGCTTATTCGGCATACCCTAATCGCAGGCCTGGCGTGCAGTGACATTTTTGGGATAAAGTTGAAACCAGTTCACTTTTACTTTTCTCACTACACCGCTCGCCGATCGCCGCATCCTACTCAGACCAATATTCTTTTCGACAAGGGAAGACTCATTGCCAACACCGCAGTCGCCACACAACGATTCACACGCTCCATTATATACTGGCGCGTGGGAGTGGAGTGAATCGACGTCGATTTTACCAGTAACTGATTTCCGATGACCGCAATTGACCTGCTGTGATCTGACACAGAAGTCTAGCCACTCAAACCAAGCGTCGTTACATACGTTTAGCTTGTGTTATATTAAACTCTANCAGTAACTGATTTCCGATGACCGCAATTGACCTGCTGTGATCTGACACAGAAGTCTAGCCACTCAAACCAAGCGTCGTTACATACGTTTAGCTTGTGTTATATTAAACTCTATAGAAAGTTGGTGTTCGGATGGAATAAGATCATGTGAAAAAAGAGGTGGTAAACGTTGTGAATCATTGTTTTATTGCAAAGTTACAAACGATTGAATATGTATTGGGTTGTACAATGTATCAATTTTTGCGATTTTGCGAGCTTTGGCGTTGCAAATAGGCAAAAATATCAAACATCGTTTTTTGTATCGATTTATTTTACGCTTGTTGCAGTGCAACTGGTTATCTACTATATTGCAGGAGATCACAGTTAAACCCATGTTTTGTCATGAGTGTTGGGCNAAGGATCACCCAAGTTCACCAAGCCAGCCAACTTACAAAACAATTTCAGTCGTTTCTGAAACCCCCGTGAACTTGTTTTGATTCAAAACCGGTAACAGTTGCTCTCCTGCGGTGCGCGCATGCGTCATAGGCTGTCACGGTTGAATGGTTTTTCCTTCGAGCCCATCCGCCCCGAACCCGCTTGTTGTAACACAGGCACGGATGCATATCCGTAAATCTATTGTCCGGAAAACGGGTTTCCACGCTTCACTCATTGGATTTTCAGAACTTGTGTGGCACCAAATGTGCGAGTTCTTCCTTGTTTGTTGTTTACCTTGTTTTTTGTCTTTGGCTTCACGCTTTCAAAAGTTTGATTTTACAGTTGGCGCCTTCAACATGATTCGACATTTTGTCGCCTCTTATTTTGACGAGGAAAATATAAGAGGTCGTACCCCCCGGACCGAAACCAACGTGTTGGCAAATGCAAGGCATCCACTTTGTGGCGGTGTCTTTGACTGGGCTCATTACTACAAGACCGTCAACCCCGTTCCTACATTTTCCTTGTCACAAAAATTACTATTTTCTTATTATGCAGTGAATTGTTTACAATACTCGGTAATGGGTCGAACGCCTAACAACATACCTTTTAGCAATCAGTTATCATGCCAGCGCAAACCGCCCTTTAAGCTGGATATCTCTGTAGGTCAGCCCTAAAAGAGGTGTAATGTCGAAGTAGCGCCGGCAGTTCAAGCATGCAAACGCGGCAATGTCCTAGCGGCAAAATCTGGCAGGTTGGTTTCGAAAACAGCTTATTCGGCATACCCTAATCGCAGGCCTGGCGTGCAGTGACATTTTTGGGATAAAGTTGAAACCAGTTCACTTTTACTTTTCTCACTACACCGCTCGCCGATCGCCGCATCCTACTCAGACCAATATTCTTTTCGACAAGGGAAGACTCATTGCCAACACCGCAGTCGCCACACAACGATTCACACGCTCCATTATATACTGGCGCGTGGGAGTGGAGTGAATCGACGTCGATTTTACCAGTAACTGATTTCCGATGACCGCAATTGACCTGCTGTGATCTGACACAGAAGTCTAGCCACTCAAACCAAGCGTCGTTACATACGTTTAGCTTGTGTTATATTAAACTCTATAGAAAGTTGGTGTTCGGATGGAATAAGATCATGTGAAAAAAGAGGTGGTAAACGTTGTGAATCATTGTTTTATTGCAAAGTTACAAACGATTGAATATGTATTGGGTTGTACAATGTATCAATTTTTGCGATTTTGCGAGCTTTGGCGTTGCAAATAGGCAAAAATATCAAACATCGTTTTTTGTATCGATTTATTTTACGCTTGTTGCAGTGCAACTGGTTATCTACTATATTGCAGGAGATCACAGTTAAACCCATGTTTTGTCATGAGTGTTGGGCAGATAAAATATCTTTAAAACGCACGGAGGGAGGCATCGGCATTTACTAGAAATATCCTCTCAAGCAGTGCGACTATACGGTGTTTAAATGGAAAGGTGTTCATTGCCCATCTTGATGATATGTTGCATTTTGTCATTTGTAGCTTTGTTGTAAGCGGAACTTGGTGGTAAAACCGGCTGCCGCCATTTTCTGTTTTGCTTGTTTGTATGTCATGTCGTTGGTTTTACTTTGCAATATGCAAAACAACTTTGACCAATGAGTGAATTAAAAGCTCTCTGCGAGGTCTTATTTTAATTTTAGGGGTTATTGGCGTTACGGTCTTTTTTGTTACTTTTTTCTTGGTTTTTCTGTTTTTTAAGACAAGTTAATTTCGTGCCCTCAAGTAAATTAGTAGAGTGGAGACCAGGCTTTTGATATTCATTTGTGAAAATAAAAAATGAAGTAAACCACCCTTCCAATTCAAATAGGAATTCATATTTGAACCGTCTGTGTAGAAGACCGAAGTTATAGGATTGAAAATTTGTGGTTTCTAAGAATTAAGAGATGAATCTCGTTTGCCAAGAACAACAACAATAGTGCAAACAGCTTCTTCAAACGCATGTAGTTCAAGTTTTCTGGCAATTAAAATTTTATTCAAGCCAATATTTAAGTTCTTATATGTTTAATTTTGATCATTCATTAAGAAATTGTGGTTAAATATTCGACGGTTTTGTTAAAACCGTACAGGCATGAAAATGCAACCGGGTAATTTCGCGTTTACTTGTAATTGTAACTTCAAAGTGACATGTATTTCAGCCGGTATGACCCGATGTTCACATTTCGTCGACTCGCCGTCGGCGATTGTTGACTTGCCTGTGTGTTGTCCGATCCAGCTCAGCTAGGCACCGAGCACTTGTACAACCCTGCAATTATGTCTGTGCATTTCAACGTGGTTTAATGACTCATCGTTTTGCGGCCACAGAAAATTGCTTTTTAAACCTCAGCTGTGGTATCTGTGTCTATGAGCTTACATCTTTTTTAGAAATTCGTTTGGTATGTGATGTTGCCATAGACATTAGTAGAAACAAGGGTCCATTCGCATACGATATATCCACAAATGCACTTATTACTCCGTTAAATATCCGCATTGTCTATTCGTTTTACAAAATTATACCCCAAGACTTCGGTTCCCAACAGCTATATGCATCACGTATTTTGTTCGTAAAATGGCAGTCGTAAACATTTAGGACCAGATGTGTTTGAAGGTACTATTTGAGCAAATCCCGTGATTACATAATCGACAAATTCCTGTTAAAAATGAGCGTGAAGCATTGAAGAGTAAACCGTATGTAACTGATGGAATCGTCTAATTTTTTTCCCAAATCGATAAAACTATCATCATCAGTACCATAGTTGCTGCTGTGCACAATACACAAACGGCATCGTTTAAAGGTCTGAAAAGAAATCTTTATGTATGCTTTTAAGCAGTGTTTCTCATGAGACCTGACAATATCTGGGTGGTGCAGTAAAACTGCTTAGTAATAGGTATTAAATACGACTTGAATACTAATTATTTACTCTATACTCTAGCCAGTGAAGTGAATCGTAGTTAGTCATATGAATGTTTTAAAATTCAAGTGAGAGTAACAAAGTTATCGTAGAAACACAGCTTCAGGTATTAATCCTTTTTTTGCCAGCGTTGATAATGCAAGGGTGTCTTGTTACAATGGAGGTCGATTCCTTTTTTCTGTGGTAATATTAAGTTCTATAATCTTGTATGATCACATTTGAAATTTTGACAAAAAATTTGTGCGCAGGATTTTGCAGCAGTGATGTCAAAAATGTCAGTTGTATAATCTTGGAGATACGTGTTATGTTTTTCTACTGTTGCAGCTACTAGTGCACGGGGTGGTAGTAACCAGCCGCAAACTTGTTTACGCCCAACTTCNAAAAATGTCAGTTGTATAATCTTGGAGATACGTGTTATGTTTTTCTACTGTTGCAGCTACTAGTGCACGGGGTGGTAGTAACCAGCCGCAAACTTGTTTACGCCCAACTTCTCACGCTGCTTCAGACCACGAAATAACCGCCGTCGAAGGCATGACGACCCTGTCATGTGACACTTACTAACTACGTCATCGTATGTTGACTTGTCACTTGCACAGCAAGAATTTCTTGGTCATAGTCCATGTATTTACTTGCAGAGTTTGCAGAAATCATCAACATGGGTTCCAATCGATTACAAACGCCTGTAAATACGATTGACTGGCCATTCGTATTTTGTTTGTACTTGAAGGTGGCTATGCTTTAACTGTATGATGGTGAGTGTGGTGCCGCTTGCGGCGTGCAACTGCTAATGCGTAACTGAATTTGATCCTTGTACTCGTAAGGTTTGCGGTTCGAACCCCGGTTATATCAGCCGACAAAAGATGTGCTCTGAAGCGGTATGCGATGCCGCTTGGCGTGGCGTTGTTGTGGCGGATGCGTTTGACGGAATCATCGCAAACCGTGTGACAAATGTACATGAGGCGTAAAACTCAATTTCCGTGACCTCTCCCACACTACACACAACACCACGGCAACTGTAACTAAGCCAGGCTTCGATAACTTGCATTGACGCATCCTGGTCATACCCCGTGGGTTGAATCAAATTAAAGTCACCTACAAAATACATAAATGTCAACAGGATCTGCAATGATGCAGGTACCTTGACGGGGATTCATTATAAGCATACCCAATTCAGGCGTTGTTTTGCCCATTGAAGTTCTAAAAAACACTACGTGATGTGCGCGATCGTTTGAATCGTTGATAAAAGCGGTCGCGACGGGACAAGATCCACGGTTCACGTTAATTTGCCCCGCACTCAATCTCCACTGTAACACGATCCCTGGTTGTGTTTCGACCGTCCTCAGAGCTTTAACTGTCGTGCGAAGACGCTCAATTAATCCTCTGTCCGTGGCGCGACTGTTGCAAGGTGCGTGGCGCGCATTGTGATTTCAAGCATGCCGCCGCCGCCTCGGCACAAAACGACAAAGCCAACCTGACTTGTGAACCTGAAACGGCCAGGCAATTCATCTTCTGTATTTTGTCTGCAGAAGGGTGTGGAGACCTGGTTGTTTTGTTAGCCCCCTTTTTACGCTCGTCAATGGCGACTAATGGCGCGAGTTTCGGCCCGCACCAGTCGTTGTGAGGATGTCGGACCAGACGCCACAACAAAATAACTGCGGCGCACTTAAATTACGTGATCACGTTGAAAAGTATTCATTTCGTCTGTAGTAAGGCGATACTCGGTACTCTGAGGTTGGTACTACCTGAAAAGAGCGGGTTACGAGAGGGAGTGAAAAGAAAGAGATAAAAAGAGGAGTTGTGGCCGCGGGACCAGCGGTTATTGACGCTCATTCGAGGAAGCTAACTTCTTCATTAAAGTGTCTGTCAGGCGTTGGTGCTACCATTTTTCGTCGCGCCCTGTGGAAGAAGGTGGCAGACTAATAAACTGACTCGCAAATCGGATCAACGCAGATTCAGAGTGACGTTTTCAGCAATGTGAAACACCTGTAGAAGCAGCACGAACTTAATGACCTAGTCGTAATGGATCCGCGTGCTTGGACATGTGGTGATCCGGCATGTAGGGACAAATAGACAGAGTTATATACACGACTAAGAGCTGCGCATTTAACAAACGGCATTTTCCTTTTAGACAAAACAGGCGCCAGTGAGTTTTGATTAGTTCGTCGTTCACTCCACAAGTGATCGGTTATTTGATTTTGTCACAGACGTAGCAACCATGCGGTTTCGCAATTAGGGATTTTTGTTATCTGAACTGGTACTGCTGGCAAAAAGAAGCAAACACTGTAGCTTACGTGGGCAACACTGCAATCTTACGTGCTGATGTCAACACTAGGAAGAGGCCTTGAAAGGTTGTGGATGCAAGAAGATGGCACAAGTTTTAAAAAGAGAGCAAACTTGCTTGGAACGTTTGAACACTCCGCAAGTTGATGTGTATTTCAACTGCTATAATGCTGCTTTGGTATTAACTGTATAACACTGTGAGCCCATAACGTTTATTTAATCAACAGCGCAGAAAGCCAAAGTATTAATCTGGCCAAAAGGTGAAGGCCCTAATTCAGTTTTACAACGTAAATCAACCAGACTATAGGTAAATGTGATCGCACAGTTAAAGGAAGGTAAATAGGCTTATTTCGGTTGGTGACAGTCGTAGTAGTTACACATTAGCACTAAAACGGTCGTGGGGTTAACGTTTGTTTCAAAGTTTAGTTCATTTTTTTAACTTTACCTTGCTAATGTCGCTGACCTTTTTGAGGACAGGAATTTGCTACCCATTTTACATTCCGTTAGTTCCATGTGATACTCGACCTCTCGGTGAGAGCCACTCGGGTCAGTGGCAGCAAACAACCCATGCTGGGCGCGAAGAAATCGTCTTTCTGCATATGGTTGTTTACCAGTTACTACCTATGGAGATAAACAACCAAATGGGAAAGTCGATTCTTTTCGAAGCTGAATCTCATCTCTTTAATGCCCAAGTAATAAGGGTCATGTTAGGCAGTGAGGTTTTAAACGGGCTTCTAACAAGTTTTGTGCTCCCAGCCCTGTTGATCAGTTCCAAAATCAACCAAACTGCGCAAAAATTACAGATTAATATTACCAAAATGTCTGTATCGTTCTTAACATTTGAGGATGTTTCCAAACGCACCACTTATTTTAAAAACCATTTCGAATTTACCGTTTCTTATTTGATCCCGGGGTTGGTTAGTAAACCCGCTTTTGCTTATTTATGCCAATCACATTTTGAGCGCTACTTGGGTTACGTAACTGTCAGCCAGAAAAGCTTTTCATTAGTTTAATATCGACTTGACACATTATTTCAGACACTTTATTAATGCAATATGATCAAGTTAATATGTCAGACAAATGTGAGAGTAAAACCCCGGGAGACAGATTGACAAACCACAAGAAGGGGCAATATATATTATTTGTAATATTGCTTCCACCAGCCAAAAGTCTCATTTAGGAGAGCAACTGCGTAACGAAGCGAAATTCCAAAGTTGAAGCTCCAATATGTGTTTAAAACGCAACTATTCAATTATGTTTGCATCCCGTTATCGCTTTGCAATGTAAAATATTCTTTGATGAGAAAGGAAAGTTCATTGCGTTGCACACTATTTCCTTAAAAGTGGCGTTGCCGTTTATTCTGTATGTTTTTTCGCTTTTTTGTTTCTTTATACACTACGACGAATCTTCCCAGCCAATTTAGTGTCCGATTTTGTAGCAATTCTTGCCATGTCCCTCACTCGAACGCGCCATCAGACCACGTGTATAGCTCGTTGAAACGCGTGACAAGAAAATGGCGGCACGCTGTCTCGATGTGATCGCTACGGCACCTGGTGTCTCGAACCTGTTTCCGGCCGGTTACCATACGCTGGTCACGTGGTTACCAAGTGCGAAGCACGTGATTTGCCCTCGCGCAGACTTTTGCCAAATTTGTCCGACCGACTGGTGTGGCATGTTGCAGGTAGATACGTGCCACGTGCTTATTTTTTTATAGCAGGCTTTGGAATCAAAGCTGTTTAACTTTTGTTTCTGTGTGGTTTACTTGTATATTTTCACAGTGATTATTAATGCCTTCATGTCTTGCTTTTGGCGTGTGTTTTTCGCATCACATTGTTTCGAATAAATCCTTTTTATAAGTGCGGTGACTGGTGCTAAAAGGTTTAGTTGCTTTTTAATAAAACAGTATGACAGCAGGTCTAAGAAAATGTTTTTCCTTTGACACTAAACACACATGGCATGGATTTTTAATTTCAGATACAGATTATTCACATGGTACATGCATATATACATACAAAAAGTAACGACATAAAATAATGCTTAGATTTAAATCGCATATGATATTTTATACATTGTCGCAACATGACATGATACAATGGCAGGTGATTAACTAAACAAGTTTTGTTTGGTAAAGCTAAGTTAAACCGTGGAATTGCTAAAAAAGGGTGGCTGTCTTGTTGTAAGCACACGTTCTTTTTTGTCGTTTAAAATTTAGTTCCAAACAGCGTTTTGCCAAATGCTGGACTATTTTGAATAATGCCTTTTTAAAAAAATAAGTTTATATTCTCATTTAGAAACCAGCATTGACCGTCTAAAGTCGTTCACGTAAACAAGAATATTCTAACGCGTTCAAAATTTCAAAGATTTCTTAAAATATTCTGATTTTGGTGTGATGTTTTATTTCAAATGTTCTTCTGTTCCGATCTAATTTCCATTTCAAATCTTACTGGTCGGGTCTTATAACTTTGCCAATGAACAAGGTCGCCCCAGTGGGCTCGTGGCGTATAAAGTACAAAAACGGTTTGTTCAAGGTTATTTCCATTGCGGGAACACGAGCCGATGCACTAAGGTATGACGCCGCTACCGCCTTAACTCCGTATTCATCTAAATGCAGAACAGCCTCGTGGCCGGCGTTGCTAACAAACGCGTTAGGGAACGTGGTCATATTTGAGAGGTTGGCTTGCTCAGGGGAGAAGATGTCCCGTATTCCCATCGCTTGAAACGTGCCTTCCAGGTCGGCGATGTTGTGCCTTGAAGTGAACTTGGGCATGCTTATATCGCACTCCCAGAGTCGCGCCAGCGGTTTGGTGGCATACAAAGTACGCAAATAGCCCCGAATTTCATCGCGTGCCCCGCGCCCCGTCAAGCGACTGAAATCGCCAGCGACACGAGGCATGATCACGACCATACTGAGTTGCAACCCTGCAAAAAACACATGTTTGCTTGCAAAAATGTACCCAAAGGTCAAAACGGAGAAGGTTGCATTCGGTTGGGTTTAGCCTCATTGCACTTTCTCTGACATTTGAGGTCTTTGTTACTGACTGTTGTTTTGCTGACAAAACGATGTGTATCGATTTATCATGGGCTATTTTCTGAAAGAGATATAATGTTTTTCGCGTTTGAAAACGCCTTTAAGGGGCCCGGTCGTATTGTCACGGTTGAATGCGCATTGGTTGACGTCAGCGTTTCCTAATGCAGGTGTCCAAGGTCCCTCCGGGCCGGATAATTACATTAGCTCGTTTGTCAAAGCGCGTGGTGTTTTTACAGCAAAATCGCTATTTGACAGCCGCTGTTTTGTTCCCAATCGTGTGATTGATAACGAAATTGATTCGTATTGCAGGTTGCTTATTCATGTTGTATGACGGTGAGCAGGTAAAAGTTTCTTTACACTTTCTCGGAGGGCATTTTTACAATTACCAGACGTGTTTTCAGGCTTCGAGACGAGTTTACGGTCTAGACTTGTGTATTTAACAACACATATGTATGTTGGAAATTGATGTAAAAAAACAAATAATCGAATAAAGTGTTTTTAGCGTGTTACATATTTTACAGTTTTAAAAATAGTTACGGTGGACTACAAAAAATTAACCCTTATTCAACGTACAATCCCGTGCACGTTTCAAGCCCACGTAAACGTTTTGCTATACCACACCTTTAAACGGCATTAAAACCGCTTTCGCGTCCAGCCCGTCAAGCTCGTCAGCTCTACACTTGCTCCCTCTGGAGGGGTCGGAACGCATCATCGAAACAGTCACGTGGTCGCTTGGTGACACCTGGAAACGCCCTGGTTGCGTCAACCGCTTCGCAAAGGGTATGCTCCACGCAGCCTAAAAGTAAAAAAAATGGATGGTATAGCTTTTAAAAGATAAACTTATTTTGTGCACAACGCTGACGTGCATGCAGGCACTGTGTGCTCTTGGATTTGAAAACTGTTCAATCAATCCATGCCACACAAAGGGCCATTTGGCAGTTTGGCAACAGATACGTGTTTTGTAACAGAGAGGAATGTAGACATTGGTCGTCGTTTCAACTAAACGCTAAACAAATATCACAAAGCCACAGTGTGGCATTAATCTGTATGCACAGCGCCGCCCCAAAACACTTTGCTTTTTCCCGTTGCCCGACCGACTTTTGCGGTTTTTCCTAAACGTGCTGCTGTTGTTCATTCTTTTTGTCTTTCGGCAAAGTTTTGTGTGCTGGTGTGTCTGCGGTGAGGTTTAAAAGATCCGCCCTTTGGTTAAGCTGACAAGGTTCGCTTAGCGCTGCTGGAACATAATACCCATGTGATATGTGTCATAGGGTTCAAAGTGCAATGACATAGCTATAGTTCAAACTACGGTGTGCAACCTGCGGTCCGTTGGCCTAATACGTCCCGCGAATAGAAACTGTTTTACCCGCAGAGGGGTGCGGATTTTAAACAAAGTGAGGCCCGTCGGACAATATCCATGCAGTACTTGCCATCTAATCGCAGATCAGTGCATTGCGTAGTGGAGTCTAAATTTAATTTCACTCTTGCTTTTCTTTGTAAAAGGAATATGCTTTCTCCTTTTTTGAATATTAGCGTTTTTAAAAGCAAAGTCAACTTACGTTAGATAAAGGGAGTCCGGTGGTCTTATTTGTAATTGTAATAAACACTGCACACCCCTGGTTCAAGGGAGTAAACCTAACTCGTGTGGATTTAAGTCGGAGATTCAAGTCACATTGACTTGGCTCAGGTTAAAGGTTGTTTGACTTAAATCTATCTTTCCTACACTTTACAAGAAAAATGATTTGTTACGTTTTGCAGGGAAGTTTTGCACCTTCGTTTAGTTTTTTTTAAACGTTTGACAGATAATAATAGATCTTTCAATTATTTTCCACGGTATGTAAAAGAAGGCCCGGTAATGATTCCCCAAACAATGTCCCTTGGTATGATTCGAATATTTGATATGTTTAGTGTAGTTTAGCTGCAAGCGAGCAATTAAAACAGTACATGAAAAGTTGAAACACGATATAAACTGAATTTAAAAGAGAGGACCATGCGCCTCTTCCATAAATTATCTTACATGCCAATCACTAGAATTGCCTAAAAACTGCTGAACATGACATTATACCGACCAGTTGTCTTGCATCTTACCTTAAGTGACACAGCATTGACCAGGAAAATTTTAGTGAAGGGCGTCACTGCTTCTTCTGGTATCAGTTCGGGGATTTCGTTGCTGGTTTCTTTTGCCACGAATCTGTTCATCTTACTTCGGGACTGACGAGGCTTGGTCGAGAAATCCAGTCGTTTTATAGGGGCCTTGTGAAATCTAGCGTAAAACCGTGCAAGTTTTAAATTATTAGTCATACTTATTTAATAGCCTTTCGAATTTCAAGTTCTTGTTTTGCCAACTAAGGTACAAAAGACTCCCAAGAATTTACAGAACGGGAGACTGGTACAAAAACTGGTATCTTTCTTTGTATTCTCGTATACGTATTTTCAAGCAAAACCACACGCGCACAGAACGACACCTTTACCTTTTTGACGATTCTTTGAAAGTTTTCAATATCACCACATGGCTGTCTGCGAAAATTCGATTCGCTCTTCGCAAACTGAAGTGAGAGTTGTTGGCGAAAACCTGCGCACACATCTCAGCTTCAGCTTCTGCCGGATTTTCGAACTCCGACAGACGGAGCGCATTGACCACCTCCTTGTATGAGTTTCCCGCCAAACCTGACATACAGAATTTAGATGCAATTTTTTAGCCTGAAAAATTGTATCTTTGGTTGTTCGATTCAGTTGTGGTATAAGCAAGGGGGTTTAGGACCCCAAGCGCCCACATCACTGTGTCTTAAGCCATTGATTCCCAACCGGGGAGGAATTCCTCCCCAGGGAGGAATCTGATGAGTTAGGGGAGGAATTTATAGTTAAGTTTTTCCTGATAAGTATGGTATTACTTTTTAGATATTCCAGTGGTCTCGAACTTTTTATTGTTAATTTATATCACTGTTTGTCGAGTAGGGGAGGAATGAGCTAAGGGAGGTTCGGAACCACTGTCTTGAGCAGTCAGGCTGTGGCTGGAAACAAATTGACATACTTGTGAAAGGAACGAAAAAATGTCTGTTTGTAGAAGCAACAAGACTTGTGGTAAAAGACTAACTAAGACGTAATTTTCGGGTAAAAGGCGCAAGTGAGTTGCCAAAAACACAGTTTCTTACCAGGGGTCAAAATCGAAAGAACCGCAAACATTGAAATCGGCGACACAATTACGTTTGCATCGTCGCCGCTAGACTGCGCTGTTCGGTCAAATACGTCGAAACCAAATTCGTACAGGGAACGGGCTGCTGGCTCCGGAAACACTGACGTTGGTGTATAAACACACGTAACTGAAACAGAAACGACGTCGTTTTAAGGTTTATGATGTGGTTTTTATTAAGGTCCCTTTGTTACTTTTGTGAAAAATGGTGAAGCTAAAAAATTTGCGAAAACAGGGTGTTCTTAATTGCACCGTGTTGGTGATGCAGTTTATCGGTTCTAAAAAATAACATTAACATTATTACGGAACATAGTAAAAAAATGAAGCTGCTTACCTAACGTCAACAGGCCTGCAACGATAGAGAAATAACACGCCACACTTGAAGCGGCCATTGTATAAAATCCTTAAACCCTAAGTGACCTTCAGGATTAAAAACACGTGTTTTTAAAAAGTTGTAAAAACATGTTTTGAATTTTTTTAAGGATGACTCATTATTTCGCTGGCTTCGTGTGTATAGTTTCGTAGCGGCATGACGCCATTACGATCTCATTGACGTCATGTTTGGCAGTTGTGACGGTGCGGTTGTAATATATACCTCAAAATGACTTTTTGCTGTGATGGTTCACGTTTTCTTTCAGGCAACATGCTTTCATAAGGCTCTTGCGCGCAGAAATTGCCTTGTTAGAAACTATAGACAATCCTCTAACTTGTATGGGCTTTGCGGCGTTCCCGTGCTTGACTTGGTCCGCCTTATAAGGTTTCGCTGCAGAGTAACCTTTGTGAAACTCTTTATTAAACAGCTTCAAGCGTCAAAGCAAAAAAACGAGTATTCACATCTTTCCTGACCTGTTACATTTTGCGCAAAAACTTTTCTGCTTAAAACTTGTGATATTCCAACTGAATATTCTTCGCTTCTGCAAGGTCGAAATGTAACCTCATTAACGATTTTCAAGCTTGCAATGGTCCCCGACTCCTCTTTGGCCTTTCATTCCATGTTCGGTCATCAATTATTCAAAAGTGATAGAGAATCGCGGTCGATGATTGATCACGTGCGGATGAAATTAACAATTTTTTTTGTGTTGCGGTACAGGCTTTATGCGAATTACTGCCATAGAAAAACAGTTGGGATATTTGGTGATGTGCATAGGACACACAATACTATAAGTAACGTGGCATTTCCCTCCGAACATATTCCCCTGTTTTGCTGTTTCTAGTGAAAACGCTTTAAACGACCGTGCTTCGCAAAAAACTCAAACGGGCGTTACTTAAACGCAGTGTGCCGACTTTTAAAGTCACTACCTTAAATTTCGAAAACCCTCTGAAAAGCCGCACCGACTCAACTACTACAAAACAACAATCCTAACTCTTCGTAAGTTTCTGGACTTCCGACAAAAGATTAAACGAATTGCTCACGCATGCATCTTCACGCATAAATTATGTGGGTCATAATACCAGCCCTCAACGTTCCAACTCAACAACCCTGTAGATTTGGCTGCCCTACTTTCCCTGCCACGTTTAGTTTGCATCCAATATCGATTTTAATTACTTCCCCTTTGCCAGTGCTAGTCGTTACGTTTTATAACATCAAGCGGGGGTGCAAAGAAGGGGGCATGAATCGACGGTTCCAGTGACGTCATCACCTATTTCTTTCAATTCAAAACACGGAAATGGCGACTTTTTAAACACTCGCGTCAAGAACCGGGTAAGGAGAAAGGCCTTATTTAGAATTTCGGTGGTTGGTTTTTGCGTCGCCTCCAAATTGGGCAGTTGCTCTGCACTTGCGTGAATCATTATCTTCGTCGGCAAAACGAGACGTTTCTGTTGTTTAAAAAGTTTGAGCTTAAATCTGACACTGTTTTAAAACATTATTGTGCCGGGGTGAACATAGTTGCCGGTTGCACCTGGTCGTTAGTTGCCTAACATTTGTGACATGAAGATATTTGTGTGTCTTGCTATCTTGGCCGTCTATAAATTGTTGGATGACGTATTAACTTTGCTACGTCATTGTGCTTTAACTTGGTGTTGGTGCAAGTATTATATACATGGGGAAATCAACTACTAACTACGTAATTCCGACCTTCGCTTATGTTTCCTGTCGATCTGAATCCAACTGGCAATCCTTATTTGTACTACTTTGCGTTTCCGTTGCAACAAAAACGAAATTTTCATGCTGTATAAATGCTAGTCAGTGGCCATTGACTTGACAAATCCTAATGGTACTTAGTCATTGTTTGTGTTGTGGCGTTATTAGGCGTGGGGTAGCAAGATGCGTGTGTTGTTGTTGGTATATCGAAGGCTATTCTAAACAATGCAATTATTTGGTAAGGGCTGCGCTGGCGTTGGCAAATACATTTTTGCATTCAAATTTGTTCGATAGTTTGTTTTTCTGGTTAACGATAACCACGCTAGACTGGGCTCTTTACTACTTCAGTGTCATCGCCTACCGCGAACCGCACCAAAATTGGACTGTGTCAACATTTTTATTGATTTTGTACAGAAATAAATAGAAGCCACGTAAAAATTGTACAGTTTGTGTTTAGTTAAAACAAAGAACAACGAAAAACAACAACAAAATACCGAACACATGGAACTTTCAAAATCAACGTCCAGGTCTGGGCGTTTGTCCGCGAGGTGGTGCTACAAAGACATCAATACATAATGCTCTTCGGCGTGATCTTAAGTTACACCCTGCACGGTACACAGAATAAAATTTGGCCCTGCTACGTCCCACTGTCCCTTAATTTTATCCAAAACTCCAACAATAAATTTTTCAAACAGGATTTTTATCATGCCGCTCTGTGCGCGCCGAGAGTACCCAGAAGGGAATACATAGCGCTAAGTCTAGTATTCAAAACGTCACTTAGGATCACGCCCAAGAACCTACTCCACAATCAGGTTAAATTTTCACGTGGCAATCGGGTTTACAACTTTGCCTGCGAACAGCAATGCTCCGGTTGAGTCGTGTCGTACAAAGTACATGAAAGGTTTGTTGATTGGTCGGAAATTGCCGACGGCGTGTCGCAACACGACTCCCATAGCCGTTGCCGCCGCAGCCTCGACACCGTCTTCGGCCACGCGGAACGTTGTCTTGTGACGTACATCGTTGACGTAGAGGCCGTTGATGTTGGTCAAGCGTGACAGGTCAGCTGATTGAGCGTCGAATATGTCGCGAATTCCCATTCGTCGCAGAACCGACTTCGGTTCGTCGATCGAATGATCGATGTTGAATTTGGGAAGCGTTATCGCGCAGGTTTCAATGTCGCGTGATCCACGGCTATCTTCTGCAAAAAAACAAGGTGTTTAAAAAGTTTTTTCTTGACACCCGCTAAAATCGTCTTGCGTGTACTAGGCGTCAACACACGGCAAATCAAGTGTAGGAACGGGTATTAATGAGTGTTGTGCAATGCTTTCAACTAAGCAACGTGTACTCAACAACGATACCCGTCGAGAAGCGAGAACTCGGTATAGTCGCATGCTTTTCATCAGATAAAGTTGTGCACTAAAAACTTTTACCACAGTTTACCCATAGGTTGAAGCTTGAAATTGAAAGCAAAACTGCTAAGTTTGAGTTGGGTCCACTTACTTTAGTCCCCCCTTCAAAATGGTGATTTTTGTTTTCAGGTTGTTTCTTTTTTTTACAGCTTTTGTTTTAAAGAGGATTGTCCAGGTTACTTTTAATTAAAACACATGATGGATATGAATTTTTTGGGAATGTTGAATACACACCCTTTGTACAACCAGGAAATAGTGTATGTAAATTAGCTGCCGAAGTGTGTGTGCTATAGCAATATGAAGAACGCCACCCCTATTTAAAGTTGTAATGCCCGCCTCATCAGTATCTGATGCGCTTGTATAAGTTTCTTGAGCAAATTTATATCTTCTACCCACNCAAAACTGCTAAGTTTGAGTTGGGTCCACTCACTTTAGTCCCCCCTTCAAAATGGTGATTTTTGTTTTCAGGCTGTTTACTTTTTTAACAGCTTTTGTTTTAAAGAGGATTGTCTAGGTTACTTTTAATAAAAACACGTGATAGATATGAATTTTTTGGGAATGTTGAATACACGTCCTTTGTAAAACCAGGAAATAGTGTTTGTAAATTAGCTGCCGAGTGTGTGTGCAATAGCAATATGGAGAACGCCACCCCTCTTTGAAGTTGTAATGCCCGACTCATGAGTATCTGATGCGCATGTATAAGTTTTCTTGAGCAAATTTATATCTTCTACCCACNAAAACTGTTAAAGGGCAAGTTTGTTGCACAGTTGTTGAGCATGTCAAGTTCTTTCCATGCATTCCTACCTGGTCTTAGCATTGCCAGTGCCGTGTACATAGAGAGTGGTGACACTGCTGTGTTGCCTGGCAACTGGTCAGCCGACATGCTGTTTATGAGGTCACAGGCGAAATCTTGTAGCGACTGGGCGGCCGGCAACGTGATTGGCTGCTTTTTTACCACAGTTTTTGGCTGATGATGATGCTGATGTCCGGGAACCATCTGAAAAAAATTGGGATATTTTACTATGTACTTATTGTTAAGATGTTGATTGTTATTATTGGCCTGGCCGTTTAGTTTTCCCACAGAAATTTAACATTTGGGCATTCTATGCCAGTGATACAACTTGTGCAGTGTTTTCGTGACCGATGCGGAGTGTCAATACATTGGTCTTATGAAGTAAATCGTTTTACTCTGTCAGCACTGATCCTGACATAAATATACGTGTAACTCAGATAGGCGTTTTGCTAATGTGTAATGTGTGGAACAGTGTGTTTATTAATAGTGTTGATGTCCATTTACAACTCCTTTGTCACACCAGCTTCTAGACTAAACATTAAACTGTGTTTGTTTACTCCTTCCCTATTTTTCGAGTTTGTTTACTCGAAAAATATTAAATTTTGTCAAAGAAGAGCGTTAAATCAATTTGACACTGACGTCTGGAATCAATTTTCCATTACATCAGAAATAGCTTTTAAAGAGTCATCTAAAAAATTCCGCATGCCAATAATGTCTGCGACNTTTGGCTGATGCTGATGCTGATGCTGATGTCCGGGAACCATCTGAAAAAAATTGGGATATTTTACTATGTAGTTATTGTTAAGATGTTGATTTTTATTATTGGCCTGGCCGTTTAGTTTTACCACAGAAATTTAACATTTGGGCATTCTATGCAAGTGATACAACTTGTGCAGTGTTTTCGTGACCGATGCGGAGTTTCCATACATTGGTCTTATGAAGTAAATCGTTTTACTCTGTCAGCACTGATCCTGACATAAATATACGTGTAACTCAGATAGGCGTTTTGCTAATGTGTAATGTCTGGAACAGTGTGTTTATTAATAGTGTTGATGTCCATTTATAACTCCTTTGTCACACCAGCTACTAGACTATACATTAAACTGTGTTTGTTTACTCCTTCCCCCCTTGAAAAATATTCAATTTTGTCAAAAAAGAGCGTTAAATCGATTTGACACTGACGTCTGGAATCAATTTTCCATTACATCAAAAATAGCTTTTAAAGAGTCATCTAAAAATTCCGCATGCCAATAATGTCTGCGACGGTAAAATCGATTCCATTACATATCCTATTTTTGGCATGTGTATAAATAAGCGGATCAGTATGTCGTTCATGGCAATTTCTCCTTACCTGCGGGTCTGTGCTGTAGTCGTAGAGGTCGTAACCTAGAAAAAAAGGCATGTAATCTAATTTTGGTTTTAAATCTTCTCAACGTAACCATGCTGTTTCCCAACCGAATAGGCTGAATCAAACTAAACTTTCGAAAAAAAATAGGAAATCAAAATTTCCTTACGGAACTGCTATAAAACTGGTAGCTTGACAGCGGATTCATTGTGTTAAAAATTAAACAAATCATACACATCAACCATTAAAGTTTGTTTTATTTGCGATTTTTTTACTCTACTTACCTTCTGAGTACAGGGCCTCGTAGTCAAACGCGTTGACGAAGGAGATTAGGGCACAGAAAACTGTAACATGTTTCCAATTCATAGTGTCAAACTTGTGGCAAAAATTATAAATATTAAACTAAATAGTCTCGCAGTATGTTCTAGCAAAAAATGTGCATGATTAGCTTTGAAACCGTAAGACTGAACGGACATTAAGATATTACACAAAGTCAACATTAAAACACCTGGCTAACTCAAGACACAACTTCTTTGCGAAAATGTAGGGTAATTTACACCAAACACTTTGCGTTGCTAATTTTTCATGATAAAATATCGTTATAACATTTCAATATGTTTCAACACTGCGCAACCAACGGTCGCAAAGGCATTGTGCAGAGCAGACTATATAACCCCTTTAGTTCCATGTGGATTATATAGCTTCGTCAAAATGCTTGCAAAACCAACAACTTCGCAAGGAACAAGAAACTTTAGCGTCCTGCATGCGCAAGAGTCAAAAGCAAAATATTCCCAGGTTTTCACGCAATCGACAACCCACGCTCTTGGAAGCTTTTTCACGCCTTCCCAGGGCTTACATCCGACACCAATGCCATTCAAGCATCGCATGTTTAACGACCCAACAATTTAGGCAATGAAGCTACGGAAATGCGCACTTCGTTGGCCGTCGATTCAACTTCACACTCAATAGGTTTTATCCGATACCTGCCTCTGTCCATGATTTACCGGAGTGAACTATATTTGGCCGCGTTTCATGTTCGTTTCCACGAACTGTAGTGTAATGAATCGGGTTGCGTGCATGTTGGTACAACGCCTAACCTCCTTATGACTTCGCTGAACTTTTGCGTACGAGTGCGAAACTGGGTCACTTATGCGTGCATACGTACGGTCACTCCCTAAACTGGTACTCCAACCTTACCTTGCTTCGCTTTAACATTTTCATTTTTCTTCCACATAAAAACGTCAAATTTTGGGGTTGGGGTTGGTTCAAATCTAGCGTTTTTTTATCATGGCGTAAGGTGGAAACCACTAAACATGTTAATAGGTAAGCGCACTCTCTACATGTATTATTCTGAAAACATCTTGTGTGGCGAATCACTTAAATGCTAAATTTCTTACTTTAACGATTTTACGCGCATTTTCGTTTACATACAACGTCGAAAACATACAAATGCTTTCTGGTGGTAGGTCACAAAACTTCCTTTTTATACACACAAAAACCGCACAAAGTTCCTTTTTTCATTAGTCTGTGATGAAATTCTCATTATTTATGTATGACCGGTTGATGCATTTTTGCTGAAAATACATCGATTTTGTATGAACATGTTCTCTACGTGACATAATTGCCGGCTTGCAGGCTGTTAATAACGCCCATCGCAGTTTCTAATGTACGCAATGGTGTCAAGTGTCCCAAGGTAGTTTCCGGATTAGAATCTTTTTCTCTGTTTTCGGGCAATATATCGCATTAAAAGCGTTTTCCAATACATTTTTGAAACCAAGTAGGTGACCAACTCTACAAAAGCCCAAATGCAATTCACTCCAGGGACGGAGGTTTTTAATTCTGCTTCTACCTTACTAAATTTCTCGGAAATAAAGGAAAGCCACATTGCACAACATCGACCTAAAAAACAAACAGAAACCAATTTCCTAGGATTCTTATTCGCTGCCATGTTCGTTTCATATGCATTTGACGATGCCTGNGGCAATATATCGCATTAAAAGCGTTTTGCATACATTTTTAAAACCAAGTAGGGGACCAACTCTACACACGCCCAAATGCAATTCACTCCAGGGACGGAGGTTTTTAATTCTGCTTCATCGACCTAAAAAACAAACAGAAACCAATTTCCTATAGCATTCTTATTCGCTGCCATGTTCGTTTCATATGCATTTGACGATGCCTGAGTTTTTTATTTGTCGCAGTTTGCTTATTTATGCGAAAACAAACACAGACATCAACAAAAAAATATTTGCAGTACTTTGTGGCAATATTTTCCTGATCCGCGCTTTTGATTAGACTACAAGGATGGTTTATCGTTATTAATATAATTTTTCTCGTGCGTATGTTTACACCTTATCGGATATGCCGGATATTCAACAGATTAACGGGCGCTAATCTTCGAACACACAAACACAACCAAATGCTTTTGGCATACCTTGGGCAAATTGTGTGGTTTTTCGTTGCGCGATAACTGCACAGGAATTTCATTTGCACGTAAATCTGCGATTAAATCGTTTCTTTCCGACATGTTTAAGTGCGAAATACCGAAAGAATTTAACAGTTGTGTCAATTGAATTCTAAGCATTGCAATTTTTTTAAATTTAAAAAACTACCAGTAAAATGTGCCAGCGAAATTTTAATACAACTGGAAGACTCATTTTAAGCATAACCCATTCGGGCGGCGTTCCGCCCACCGACGAAAAAATCGGACTTACATTATTAACAGCCTAACAAAACTTTTGCTTTTAATTTACTGACGCAACTTTCACTCATAAATTCTCTCAGTGGTTAACTCATAAATTCTCTCAGTGGTTTTTGCTTGTCTTGCTGTGATTTCATGTCCTTACCATCGAGCCTTCCTTCACTACTGACTCAAAATGTCCCAGCAAAAACACCTGTGGTTCCTAATAGCCAATCAAATTAATCCGAAAATTACATCCTGGCTTGACAAATTGTCGATGAAATGATAATGGTCACCACTTTGCGAGGAATCCCTACAAATTGACCGTTTCTGCTGCGCTGCTAATTCTTTTAAGCCTGTGATCTGATGCGTTTAATTCAGTTGTTAATCGCCCAATTTGGCGCGACTACAACTTTTTGACATGGGCTGTTGACGGTGCTAGCACCTGCAAAAACTGTTAGAAGGTTTGTTTTCCAAAGTAAAATTTGTGGTTTCAGCGTCATACGGGTGGAATTGTTAAAATCTTAAAGTAAGTGTCAACAGGTTTTTTTGCACATGTAGTACACGCCATGTCGACGGCTTAGATAAACTCGTTTAAAACTGTCTTAAATCGCACTAAAATATCTTCACTGCTGCTCCTTCCAGAGCACTGAAACTTTCATGTCTAAGTGCAGACATCTCCAACCCCTTGTCTCGTTTTAGTTTATATAGCTCAGTTTATGATACCACCCCATGCGGCCTTTGCGTCACCAACCGACACTCGAAATTCTCGACAAATAACTGAAAATTTCATTCCTACTCCCACGCTCTAACCGCCCACCGAGCTTCTATAGGGTTCCTTCGAACTTTTATGAAGTTCTCCCCACGTCATTAGGCCCTAGTACGTCACATTGGGTTTGCAAACACATTCTGTGAATGGAGATTCACGTGTTGGCTGACGTCTGAGCGATGGCGGGACACATTTTTCGCTTTTCAATCCTAAATGAACTGTTATCTCGTTCACGTTAAGTAAAGGCCATGGCTTAAGAGATAAGACAATAATGATAAGACACGAAGTGTTTGTCAAGTCTTAAGTGATTTCGTATGACGGAACTATGCGTGGAAATGTGGTTTAGTTTATTGGAAATCTTTCAGGATGCCGGAATTTTTCACCTAATCCATATCCTGAAGTGACGTTACGTTACAACGTTGGTATGACATCACAAGGTAGACAAAGCCCAATCTTTTAGCACAAACTGATAAAAAAGTTTATCTTTACTAGGAAGCTCAGTGCGAAGTTATTGGAACCAACTGGGGTCACAGATATCACTGATTTCTTATTATCCTCCCACCGAGGTCATTACGGGTCACAAGGGGTAATGTGACCTCAAGCACTTTGCTTTATGACGCATTGTATTCTCACGGCTGGTTTAAAAATGCATTTATGCCCGACCCAGTCATCTACGCGTTTTGAAACCATCTTCTGAGCTTTTTGATACCTTGGTGTTTGAAATGGTTGTGTTTTGAAATAAAACCATATTCTGCATTCTATTTATTTAGTATGCCGACAATGTTGCCTGGTTTAGTTCTACCTTCAATGTAGCCAATAACGAAAGGTTTTATTGTTTTTCACTTTCGTTGTAAAATCGTAAAATTCTTTGCAAGTATTGGATGGTTTTTTACAGCTTTTGTTTTTTGACACAAAAATTTCAACTTTTGACAGTGCGCAAATAAGTTGTTGTAGGAATTCCAGTGCACTTATTGTTTTTCGTTTGCTTTCATTTTTGCCCAGGTTCACAACTTTGCTCTGATAATTGTAGTACGCATAGATGATCTTAAGGTGATTTAAAATCCTATGAAATAGCAAAAATGACCTCCAGATCATTGGCAATTTTGTCCAGTCACTTTTTAGCTACGTGATAAGCGTACCTCAGCATGTGCGACTGTGCTNCCTTGGTGTTTGAAATGGTTGTGTTTTGAAACAAAACCATATTCTGCATTCTATTTATTTAGTACGCCGAAAATGTTGCCTGGTTTGGTTCTATCTTCAAGCTTCTGTTTTTTTGACACAAACATTTCAAGTTTTGACAGTGCGCAAACAAGTTGTTGTAGGAATTCCAGTGCACTTATTGTTTTTCGCTTGCTTTCATCTTTGCCCAGGTGCACAACTTTGCTCTGATAATTGTAGTACACACGGATGAACTTACGGAGATTTAAAATCCTATGAAATAGAAAAAAAATGACCTCCTGATCACGGCAATTTTGTCCAGTCACTTTTTAGATACGTAATAAGCGTACCTCAGCATGTGCGACTGTGCTCTTCTCATTTAGATTTTTTACGCCTAACGACAACAGAAGACAGTTTAGATCACCTTGTGATGGTGACACTGGACCTGGTCTGGTGAACACGCTATGCACAAACAACGCAGAAACACGACACTGACATCACACCTTTCTTATCTCACGTGTAAGATACTAATACCATGTACAACAAGCGTTGCAAAGAGTCAACTGCTGACACTTTCGATTGTGCGTGGGAAGAGACGAAGTGTAAGGGATTATATCTTGCACACAGAACACTTAAAAAAGCG
>QXVZ01021263.1:0-12577 GCA_008931825.1 Phallusia fumigata | reverse complement strand
TGACGGTGCTAGCACCTGCAAAAACTGTTAGAAGGTTTGTTTTCCAAAGTAAAATTTGTGGTTTCAGCGTCATACGGGTGGAATTGTTAAAATCTTAAAGTAAGTGTCAACAGGTTTTTTTGCACATGTAGTACACGCCATGTCGACGGCTTAGATAAACTCGTTTAAAACTGTCTTAAATCGCACTAAAATATCTTCACTGCTGCTCCTTCCAGAGCACTGAAACTTTCATGTCTAAGTGCAGACATCTCCAACCCCTTGTCTCGTTTTAGTTTATATAGCTCAGTTTATGATACCACCCCATGCGGCCTTTGCGTCACCAACCGACACTCGAAATTCTCGACAAATAACTGAAAATTTCATTCCTACTCCCACGCTCTAACCGCCCACCGAGCTTCTATAGGGTTCCTTCGAACTTTTATGAAGTTCTCCCCACGTCATTAGGCCCTAGTACGTCACATTGGGTTTGCAAACACATTCTGTGAATGGAGANTTCGTGCAACTTTCTTTCTGCACTCAAAAACATATGGCTTATGTCAGCAGATAATTTGTGTTGGATTAATGTGAACTCCATACAAGTTGCTGTCTGGGGTTCGAATCCCACTGTGGTATAGATTGTTTTGGCCTACGCCTTGCTGTATGCGAATGTTTGAAGGGTTGTCCCTGATATGACATCATGCCTCTGGTTAAAAATATTTTCACACTTATTGAAAGAGGATTAACCCTCTTGACGTCGTTGTAGCCAGCTATAGCAACACGCGCGTGAAACCAACATATTCTAACTTCGGTTGTAAATTTGGCTATCGCGTTTACCGAAACTTGATCCTCACAGCAATGCGCAAAAAGTGACCAATTGTACTTTTTACAGGAACCACCTCCCACTGTTGCCGAGTGTTGCGTATTCACATCTGCGACCTCCGCACCTTTATCTGTTCCCAACTTATCAGTTGACACCAAGTGTTTCGTGAAACTGAGTAAATGTGACGATCTCCTCAGTCCGAACTCCTACAACTCCCTCGTTTCCGGAAGTAGATCACAGCAGCGAGTCTTCAAATCTGCAGAGAGCTCTGAAGAGGAGCAGGAAAGTGTTTTTCCGCAAAAGAATGAGGAACATTCGTCGCCGGACCGCGATATCTATCCTAGTCAGGATATCGTTACTCCGCTAAGGAGACCCGTATTGGAAATTAAACGCTTAGAAGAGAGTTCGAGTGGGGGTGAAGGGGAATTACCTGTCAGGGTTATCCCAGTTGACCCTGATAGCTCGTCGGACTCTGAAAGAAGTATAGATTCGCCCAATTCACCCAGCGACAAAGAAGAAGGGATGACATCATACATGAAAGTGATGTCGTCAGACACGACGCCAAATCTGTTTGAGAAACTATGCGCGGGCGGCACAGCCCCGACGGTCGTGGGTTCAAATCCCGTACAAGCCGGGTCTTCCTCAGCAATACGCCAGCTTTTTCCAGATGCTTCTCGTGCTCAACCAAGTGGGTCCAAACCCGAAAACCTGACCGATGACGCACTTTTAACAAACCGTGACGTCATCACTAAGCCTTCTCGTCTGCGTAAAATTGCTATCCCATTGGCATTAAAGGCAAAACACGAAGAAATCAAACAATTTTTAAAGTCATTGAGGTATGGAAAAAAGGTTAAAAAGGTTTCCTGTTAACCCGGTTTACCTGTCTTTACAAAAACGACTTTTTATTGCAGCCTTTCTATCGACAAGAAAGCATCCCAGGATAATGATGTTATAATAGATTGTGACGCAATCGATGACGAAGAAGTTGCGTCAAGGTTTGGCAAAATGGAGATGTCAATGGTTGAAAGGTTTGCGGAGGCGGAGCACACAAGATCAGTTATCTTCATTTGTAACAAACTCCTCTCCGCTGAATCGTATCCTCCTCCTGACCTTATCTATCTTCTCATGAAGAAATATATTCTGGTAAAAAATTGACGCTGTACATCTTGAGTAAATGACCTCCAACGATGTGGTTGTTTAAAACTGTTTTTAATGACCGACTGGCTGCGCGATCGTTTTGTCCCCGTAAGGTCGAGGGTTAGAACGCAGCCTAAGGGTTTATCCAAATTAAAACATACTAACAAATAATGTTCTAAACCTGAACTAATATTGAGCAACAACGGACTCGTTTTTTGGCGCAGGCTATTAGGATATCGTCAGGCGAAACGACTACTGGCAATTAACTGCAACTTTTCATGATGTTTAAGCAGCTCTATATAAACTTTGCACATCACCTGGAGTAAACTCAACTACTAATACCAACTGTTTCTCTTAAGGACTCGCACAACTTCAGTGAATCGTTTCAAGCCCTTGCCTTCCTCCATTCAACCTTACTTATCCACCCGCCCTCTGCACCTCACATGCGTCACGATGACATATATCTGAAGGTATGGGCTTCACTTGTGTTTAATAAACGCCGGCTAGACACTCACTTGGACCATTGTTTGCCTTTAAGATTTTTGTGTCTCACAATTTGGCTTGGGCTTGATGAATGTAATTGGAATAGTGTAAATGATTCAACGTTATCATAACAGCGGTTTGTTCACTGCCTAGATCGGAAGAGTGGGTGGTTATTGAAACTAGTTGAAACTTGGTCTCTCATTGTAGTACTAGTTAACTACGTTTGATCGTAGTCCATGAATCATTTCCATTCAATAGTACGATTTTTATTCCGCCCAACATGTTTTGGGTTCGGTACGGATTTTGTCTGAATGACAGGCCGTTAGAATAGTTGCTGTTTGTGCGACTCAAACGGTAATTGTATTCGGTTCTCGGCATTTAAAATCCGGGCTAGTGTATAGCTCAGTTGTTGAAACAATGGACCCTTTGAAATAATAGACGTGCTTGGTGCTCAGCAAATACTATCTGTTTGTTTGATTTTTGTCTGGGAAAGAAATGAATCGTTGATGTGCTCAGATCCATTAAGTTGTGGGGGTTGAATTAGAAACTCAATCACTGCTGGTAACGCGTTGTACTGGACATAACTCTTAAACATGTTTAAAAGAAATGGGGACAAGTAATGTCAGACAAGCAGTATAACCCGTTGACACGTAGGCGCTGGGAAAGACGTTTTCTACTGATTCAAGTCTCTTGAGCGCCACCAAGCTGAATCTTCATGGGTCAAAGTTTATTTGGAATCAGCCGCGAGAGGAATCCCATGAGTGGAGCTTTGTTTCCACGACCATCAAGTAGGCAGCTTGTTTTTTTAACACGCCTAATTTTACCTACGACTTCTTTGTTTAGACAAGCGATGACCTGCAGCGAACCCAAGCGGCGAAAAGCGGCAGTCAGTTTGTTGTCCTATCTCGCTAACGTTCTAGAACAGGACAATCGATTGTTACGTCACATGCTTTGGCCGCGGTCTCGAACTATTCGACAATCGACCGCGCTTCGATCCTTGCTCAAATTGTATCGGGAGGTCATCGACATCGTCGCTCCCACGTCATCACCTGAGGTGAGGTCGTAGGTGTTATTGTTTTTACCACTGTAATAAGTTTCATGTTATCGTTGCAGAGTTATACCCAAGCTGAAGATGACGATATTATTGTGGAAGATATTCCCAATGAGGATTTCGGTGATAAAACACAAGGTATGCAGTACACGACTGGAGAGTGGTTTGCATATGTATTGCATAAACCTTAAGACTTTTATATGCTGTCCGAACCAGGATTTGCAAATCGCTGTGTATTTTTCCCACAGTTATGCCAATGTTTATATGTGGGTTCCTTTTTCAACAAAAATATTTGCAAAAACAGCCAACCGCACCAGGTTTTTAAAACCCTGTTACCCACCTTAAATTAAAGTAATTGACGCTTTTAATGACCAAACTCTCCGACCCCGGTATTTTAATTTACCTGACAGATGACGTAGGTTCGGGAGATGACGTCACAATCGAAGACCCGGGAACGCTGTTTATGGAAACTTGTTTCAGTTTGGGAAAGGTGGTGAATGCGATTTTCGAAATTGTGTTACAAGGTTGGTCGCTGGAAATCATTTTATGTTCGTATAGCTTGTGTATAGTTTGTTTTTAAATTTTTTGGAGATTATCGATGTTCTAGTTTTAATGTTGTTTAGTTATTATAATTTCTTCAGTACTGTTAAACACTACAAAAACACACACACACACTTTTGTTAGCTAGCTTGTCTACTATTACGAGTTTTAAACACTGCTTGTATTTTGTAACTAATCTTTTAAAAAATGTTTTAGAAAACTCCGAATCAGTTGACGTTATCACTCAGTGTATGTCGGAATCGTTTAGGGAAGCAGACGGTTTAACTCTGGGCTGGTTATTTCGTGAACTTCGTCCGTCTATAAGCGTCCGCGTGGCTCGTGCAATGCTGTGCCAGATGTGTAAGGAAGACTGGTCACCATGCGCTCACAAAGGTATAAGTTTGGGCTTTTGGAAATTTAATTATTACCGTCTGATCGCTGGTAATTATGCCTAACATCACTTTGGTCGTTTCTACGAATAGAGATTTGCTGTTTTTGCCCTCAAATGTATGAAAAATGGGTTTTTTATTCGAGTAAAACTATTGAATTTATCAACTTTTCAATGACGTCCTTAAATAAATCATAAATTGTGTTAAAGCCTCAAACTTTCTTTGTGCGCTTTTACTGACTGAGGTCCTGTTAAATTTAGGTACGTTNGATCGCTAATAATTATGTCTAACATCATTTTTGTCGTTTCTACAAATAGAGATTTGCTGTTTTTGCCCTCAAATGTGTAAAAAATGGGTCCTTAATTCGAGTAAAACTATTGAATTTATCAACTTTTCAATGACGTCCTTGAATAAATCATATATTGTGTTTAAGCCTCAAACTTTATTTGTGCATATTAACTGACTGAGGTCCTGTTAAATTTAGGTACGTTATCGCTTCATCGTATCGTCGATGAATTTATGATTTCTGTTCCCAAACCTCCTAAGCTGATTGCTAAAGAATGGACACCATCAAAGAAAAACTCGTGAGTGCTTTAAAATCGACAGATTTTGGAAAAATATATTCGCTAGACTGTCCGTATTTTAACCCTTAACTGAAATTAATAAAAAAGTATTTAAACTCAATGTTAACAAATAGAAAAATCGCAAGTGTGAGTTCAAGTCTAGATTTCCTTATGTCTGTAGACATTTATTGACATCAAAACTGAAATGAATCTAGAGCATCAATATCAACAGTAAAAAATTTAAACATCAAAAAAAGAAAAGTGCCCCGTCTCATGTCGGTTTTATATTAGAATATTTCGCTGATGATGATTTGCTTGATGCTGCGCTTAACGTCGAGTTTCGTTTCCTTTTGGCAATTTAAATTGTATTTTTTTACAGTGTGACTTCTATGCAATTAGCTCCGCATCTTTCCGACCAGAATTCGTCAGACAAGGAAAACTTCCAAGTTGATCAGGTTTGTACTTGACTGATAAATAAGTATCGATCGTTGTAGCTTAGCAAAAAAACTACCTTCTTTGCAATTGAAAGAAGCACATGGGTATGAATAAGTACATTTTTTTATTATTGCAAGCCCTAAAAACAGAAAACCCACGAAGTTAAACTTTAGTCGTTTTCATTACGTAGCGTTCACCGCCACCCTCCACCAGCCCCGGTTACCACGTGACCAGCGCCAGTGTCAACAAACGCAATCCAAAAGGGGAAACCGCTCTTCATCGGGCTTGTATTCTAAACCAGCCTTCCCGCGTTGCACAGCTCTTGACTGTGGTTGGCGTCGACCCAAACTCACGTGATCATGCCGGTTGGACGCCGCTCAGTGAGGCGTGCAATCACGGCCACTTGGAGTGCGTTAAAGAATTACTGCGACTTCCTCTCTCTACGCGCTCTGTAGCGACGTCTAGCGGAGGTGAGATATAACACACCTAAAATGAGACTGTAAATTGCGTGTTTTCTGCTTGGTGGTCACTGGTTGGTGTTGTGAGTTTACATTTCGCAATTGTTAAGTCTCTTGCAAGCTTCGTCTTGCTTGTTTTCCTTACAAAAAAACTGACTCGATCATTCGTTTCATGGGCCTGCCATCGACCTGCACTCTGTAACTCCTTTTTGGGGGAGTTGGTGTCCTTTATTTGGTGAACCCAATCGAGGTGTGCTGGGATAAAGCACAGCTCCTAAAGTTTCCTTATCTGGGAAACACAAGATAGCGAGGAGGAACCGCGACACACAACCGTGCAAGTGCAAGACATTCAAGCTTAGATATCCCAGCAGACTGTTCGATCGTATACACCCACTTCATAAAATGGTTTGTTTACAGTTTCAATAACGGATATTGAGGAAAGTGGCCGGATACCAGCGCTTGAAATCGACCTTTTGGCTTGTCCAGAAGAGGGGACTACCCCACTACACGACGCACTAAGTAATGCTCACATCGAGGTTGCTCGTCTTTTGCTCGAAAAGGGAGGAATCGAACTTCTCTACGTTGTTGATAAACAGGTATTTGACATTATCTACTGTTATGACAATTGCCAGTTGTGTCAGTGATATAAATATAACCATTTATGCACATCAGCGTCGGTTTATGGACCTTGTTTTCAACATTTTTAAGGCTGTTCACAATTTTCTATGAAAGCTTCAATGGACCCCTATTTTTGACTTCTAAAAAAGTCGTGGAATTTTTCCATCAATTCTTCACTAAAAAATTGTTACATTCTTTCCAAGTTTGTTTTTGGGACTGTCTGGGGGCCAAGAAATGTTCTGGTAGAACTAGCGAAAGTCTCAAGAGAATAATAGAGTCCGTTGAATTCATGGTTTCCTTTTCGATTANTAAACATCAAAAAAGGAAAAGTGCCCCGTCTCATGTCGGTTTTATATTAGAATATTTCGCTGATGATGATTTGCTTGATGCTGCGCTTAACGTCGAGTTTCGTTTCCTTTTGGCAATTTTAATTGTATTTTTTTACAGTGTGACTTCTATGCAATTAGCTCCGCATCTTTCCGACCAGAATTCGTCAGACAAGGAAAACTTCCAAGTTGATCAGGTTTGTACTTGACTGATAAATAAGTATCGATCGTTGTAGCTTAGCAAAAAAACTACCTTCTTTGCAATTGAAAGAAGCACATGGGTATGAATAAGTACATTTTTTTATTATTGCAAGCCCTAAAAACAGAAAACCCACGAAGTTAAACTTTAGTCGTTTTCATTACGTAGCGTTCACCGCCACCCTCCACCAGCCCCGGTTACCACGTGACCAGCGCCAGTGTCAACAAACGCAATCCAAAAGGGGAAACCGCTCTTCATCGGGCTTGTATTCTAAACCAGCCTTCCCGCGTTGCACAGCTCTTGACTGTGGTTGGCGTCGACCCAAACTCACGTGATCATGCCGGTTGGACGCCGCTCAGTGAGGCGTGCAATCACGGCCACTTGGAGTGCGTTAAAGAATTACTGCGACTTCCTCTCTCTACGCGCTCTGTAGCGACGTCTAGCGGAGGTGAGATATAACACACCTAAAATGAGACTGTAAATTGCGTGTTTTCTGCTTGGTGGTCACTGGTTGGTGTTGTGAGTTTACATTTCGCAATTGTTAAGTCTCTTGCAAGCTTCGTCTTGCTTGTTTTCCTTACAAAAAAACTGACTCGATCATTCGTTTCATGGGCCTGCCATCGACCTGCACTCTGTAACTCCTTTTTGGGGGAGTTGGTGTCCTTTATTTGGTGAACCCAATCGAGGTGTGCTGGGATAAAGCACAGCTCCTAAAGTTTCCTTATCTGGGAAACACAAGATAGCGAGGAGGAACCGCGACACACAACCGTGCAAGTGCAAGACATTCAAGCTTAGATATCCCAGCAGACTGTTCGATCGTATACACCCACTTCATAAAATGGTTTGTTTACAGTTTCAATAACGGATATTGAGGAAAGTGGCCGGATACCAGCTCTTGAAATCGACCTTTTGGCTTGTCCAGAAGAGGGGACTACCCCACTACACGACGCACTAAGTAATGCTCACATCGAGGTTGCTCGTCTTTTGCTCGAAAAGGGAGGAATCGAACTTCTCTACGTTGTTGATAAACAGGTATTTGACATTATCTACTGTTATGACAATTGCCAGTTGTGTCAGTGATATAAATATAACCATTTATGCACATCAGCGTCGGTTTATGGACCTTGTTTTCAACATTTTTAAGGCTGTTCACAATTTTCTATGAAAGCTTCAATGGACCCCTATTTTTGACTTCTAAAAAAGTCGTGGAATTTTTCCATCAATTCTTCACTAAAAAATTGTTACATTCTTTCCAAGTTTGTTTTTGGGACTGTCTGGGGGCCAAGAAATGTTCTGGTAGAACTAGCGAAAGTCTCAAGAGAATAATAGAGTCCGTTGAATTCATGGTTTCCTTTTCGATTAGGGAACAACCCCACTTGACGTATGCATGAACGATGACGTACGAAGTTTGGTACTGGAGATCGCCTGTCATATTGCCGCTAATAATTGTGGAAGTCCAGATCCCAAAGCTCCAAGTTCTCCCCAACCCCCTCGCGCTGATGCAGCTGATCAAAAAATGTTGCTTCTTCCAGCTGATGAGGAGTATATGAAGGTATACTTTGTGTTGGTGTGGATTTTAATCTTGAAATAATTTGAAATATTACATCCTTTTCGACAATAGTCTGAGAAGAGCTAGTCGTGACGTCATAGAATCCAATCTGTCAATCAGAAAACGCCGTTTTCATTTTATATGAACCAAACTGTGTGGCAAAAATGTTTGAAGGAAAATTGTGACCTAGGTTCTTCCACCGACATCGCTCATGGCAACCGATGCCTGGCAACAAACCTGTTCCACCTGGTTGGCGTTATTACGTCATTTCATCATCGCCTACGTCAATGAAACGGGACTTAATAACGTCATGGCGCATGTCGAGGAAATAAGCCATGAAAGTGGTCATAGTGGTGACGATTTTTCCTCTAAAGATGTGTTTATGACATCACATGGACGTTATAGTGACGTAACGAACGATGACGTTACGCACGTGTTATCGGACCTTGCTTGTGTGGTAAACTGGTCTGAGATTGAAAAGTTTTTTTTGCAACACGTAAGCAAGGTTTTGGGCAAAGATGACTTCACGTTAAACGCTGATTATTTAGTTTTCAGCAAAGAAAAATTGGAGCGCTTTCAAATAACAGCTATGACGTAATACTGAGGTCATATGGTGATGAATGTAATCCAATCCCCTAATACGTAATACGGATATTTCGCCGTCTCATTGTGTTGTCTATGTTGTGTGTTTATGACGTCAATTGAGGTCATTTATTTTTGTTCCAGATTTTGTGGGTTGTGGAATAAACAAAGTTCTTTAAAAGTTCTTTTAAACAAAAGTTCTTTTCAACTTTAACTCCCACTGCCAAACCTGTGCTAACAAGATAGATCTAACTTCTCTGGAAATTTAGCTTTCAAAAAAGCCGATATTGATAAGCAACCCAACAAATGTGAACTAAGGCGTTTATTACACATTTCACCAAAAATGGAAACAGTTTTTGTTGCTATTGAACTAGTCTTGAAGAGGGGACTTGGTTCAACGATTCCATCCATCAAGTTGTTATTCATCTAAAAGCCTTGACCAACGCTTTGGTCACTCCACAGTTGTATTCAAACCGACAATACATGCAAAGAACTGGAAAGTAAAACGTTATAGTTAAAAAAAAGCTTCTGCGTGCATCGGGTTGTGCCTGTCTTGACACAGAAATATCACCGACCGTTGTATCCCTGGATTTGCATTTGCGCGCTTAAAGCGGATTTCTAAACCAGCTAGGTGCAGTTAATTGAAAATGTAGTTCTTAAAGATCTCTACTTATCCAGGTCAAAGCTTTCAAAGAAGATATTTCGTGGGTGTAACGTTACACAAATCCCACAGTCCTGGACGTCGCCAATTTGTTCTGCCGCAATTAAGCCGCAGTAGCAATTAAATTAATAAGAACGTGCCGCTTACGACATGCGGCAATTTGTGCGTTTAAGTGGTGTTTTGGATTCATTTCAAAGCTAAATATGTGTTTGAAGCACAATGACAGAATGTAAAGAAAAAAACTCAAGTTTTGAGGGCGTCTTTCGCCGACATAAGCACTTGAAATTTAGAGGGACAGTTAACAAAATATTTACAGAAGATTTGCACATTGCAATTAAACGGCACTCGAAATTTTAGGTACTAGATTGATCGTGATGTCTAACGTGAATGTTTATTGCGTGGTCTTGCAGAGAATGTTTTTAATACGTGGGTTGGTTTAGTCCTAACTGCGAAGAAAGCGATTTAGCTAAAATATGATTTTAATGGGTTTTTTATTTTATACATTAACATGGTTGCGTTTTTATTTTAAACTCAATTCGTCCCTACAACAAAATTGGTGATATTCGTTGCCCCATTGCATTTTTTCAGCGCATAATATTTATGACCTTTATAAAAAAACACGTTACTGTTTTTCTTTACGTACGTGGACGTTTCTCCAGGAAACAAAACTTTCGCACCGAATCCGCACAGAAGCTGTTGCAAACGTAATACAGCATCTGAAAAATAACGATAAAAAATTATTGAAATTTCAAAAATCGACTAAAATGTGTTTTATACGGCCCACAAGTTGATTCATCTTTTACTTAACTGCGTACAGCTAATAAAACAACAATTAGATAAACATTTAAACTCAAAAAAATTTATTCTTGCTTTGTACTGGTCCTGACTAACCAAAACGCACCCTGTTTCAAATTTGACCAGAAAGGTGTTCATTGGACGGAGTAACAAAAGCCATTAAACAGACTCATCTTGTATTTTTAAACACCAAGTAATCTAAACATCAAACTGTTGTTTCAAAGATTGCTTTATTCGACATACACCAAAGTCCTCCTCTTGAATGAATTTATCATCCCCGCTAAAGACTCTGGCCTTATTTTGCACAATGGATAGTCTGGCTAGCACTGACGACGATTAAATTAGGCAAATTGGCTTACCTGATTGACAGAAATCCTTACAACAGGTTTCGCATAGGTCCCCGCAGTCGCCGTGGCATTTGTGGCAACTGTGGAATTAGCAACTCCAGTGACATTGGTTACATTTATGTCAAAGGTGGTACTTGTGACATTCGTCTCGACACCCGTCCCCGAGAAAGAACTATTACCGTCGTCTTGTTTAGAAGTGTTCGTGACGTTCGGGGCAACATTGGTACCTGTAGTGTTGGTAATTTTGTTGACAGCTTCCTCCTGTGTGGCATTGACACTCCGACTGACACTGCCACTTGTGTCATTGTAGGTTTGGTTGACACCTGTCACCGACACAACTTCGTTGGCAGTTTCAACAAAATTACCTTAAAAAAGCAACAGATTTATTGCAAAGTAACACTGGTCTATACAAAGAGAGCTTACCTGCTAAAGCGCATCCAAACAAACCTAGTAGCACAAGACATAGCATAGTATATTTGTGCAACATGGCAAATGTTTTGTTGAACTTTAGCCTACGAGGTGACACACCGCCACTGACGCCGGGTTAAGTATCATTAAATGTCGGGCTCATTTTTTTCTTTTCTGTGCCTCCACGAGAGAAACTATAACTACCCCTGTGTTCCGTCAAGTCAAATATTTTGTTTTGTACCATGCCTGTATCTAAGGCACTGGAACCATGCTCCCTCCGAAAAAAAATTTTTTTAAAAGCAGTTATTGTTACAATTTTAATGCTTTTGAAGTTGTGTGATTTTACAATTAAACGCATCGTCACAGTTTAAATAGAAATGGTATTTATTGCTTTCTTATTAACTTTATTGATGGCATTGATATGTAATTGGTTTGAAGGCAGGCAATAAATTGGTGACAATNGCATCGTCACAGTTTAAATAGAAATGGTATTTATTGCTTTCTTATTAACTTTATTGATGGCATTGATATGTAATTGGTTTGAAGGCAGGCAATAAATTGGTGACAATGCATCGTGACACGTTGCGATAGTCGCTTTAACTATCTTGTTAATATACACTCGTTGGTGAATAAATGTTTGTAGACTAACATGGTACCAGATGTTTAAGTTGAATGAACTGTCAAAACGTTTCTCGACCATCGCAACTCAACCCTAATTTTTCGACCCTAATTTAAGCCAGAAAATAAATGAATCGGGACATGCACTTAGATAATTTATTTTACGTCCAATAACAGAAACATTTAAACAAAGCAAAACGAAAAGTTTTTGCGACCATTGTAGTTGAATAATCTGTTGACGTCTTGAAACGAATAATGCATGATCGTTGCATTTTATCCAGCCATTACTAGGCTTCTTCGTCCTGTAACGTAAAAAACACATTCCGTGTATTAGATAACGTTAAACAATACCCATTGCCCACCATTGTTAATTTTTTTAATCAACGAAAATTTTTTTATTTTTAACTGAAATTCGTTCGGCTTGACATGCGTATTTTAAGTAGGTGTTTGCGAAATACTTGCTAAGCGAACTGTAGAAACTGTTTGTTTTAATGTTGTCGCTTATTGAACAAGCTTTTTACCCAAATTGTATCGATTTAAAAAACACCTCCACCATGGTTGACAGCAGAAACCTCATTGAAACAACGCTTTAAATTTGCATCGTTTTGCTTGTGATAAG
>QXVZ01021262.1:0-19784 GCA_008931825.1 Phallusia fumigata | reverse complement strand
GCAAAAACTCAAACAAAATCCTAATGCGAATACGTACTTTTTCTGTGACCGTTGTTAGGTGACGCCAAAGTGCCGGTTTTATTCACTGATTAACACGTTTATAAAGATCTGTGGTTTTATTCGGTCCTAATAACTCTTATAACTACAGTTGCGCTTAAAGTAACTAATAGAAACAAAAAAATACAGAAACAAGTTTAGTACTGATTAACATTTCAAACCGTTGCAATGACTTTACTTTTGTCACAATACTGTGGTTATCACGTTTAATTAAACACATTTACTAGATAAAAAAGTCCGGAAATATTTATCTCAAAGGTTTTTTAATTTTGAGATGATTTTTTTAAATTTTAGTTGTTGAAAGTAGTCTCTAGTTGAAATGTTCCGAAAACGACTTTAATAAAAAATTTTACCGGATAATTGCAGTGTATTTATCAGGTGCGTTGTATGACGTCACTTTTGTCATTACTCTCAGAGATCAGCTGACAGCAAACAGAAAGGTTTATATTTTTTGCAAACTTGTTCCGTTTTTCTCCATTAGGATTTTATTATAACTGTTAACAAGCCTAATATTGTTACTGTCCATTACAACTCGAATAAAGCCAATATAACCAAGAATCGAAAAACCGTAAAGACTTGTTTATTGTGATGTCAATGAACTTGTAAAATCGATTCCTAAACCAGCAAATATTGGAATGGGAGTTTTATTTACAAAATTGATGCAACTTTTTAGCAATGCAGGTAAGTCTGTTTGATTTGCCATGGTCTGCATAATTTGCTAATGTTCTATTTAGTGTTATTTATGAGCAATCAAACTCCAAATTTTGGGACTAATTAGCACAAAATCTTACATAATGAAACTACCAAAATTAATAGGTTTTGAGAAGTTGTGTTTATTTTAGGTTCAGTAAAGTATTGAAATAGACATAAATAATGAGGAACTTTTATTTTCAGAACACAAAGTTATTGTTGTGGGACTTGATAATGCTGGAAAAACAACTATTTTATACCAGTTGTAAGTTCATGCATAAAAGTTATGGTACAACAACAAAAACCTTTTTGGCTATTTCCACAAATATACAAATTGTTTCACCAGTTTAATGAATGAAGTTGTGCACACATCCCCAACCATTGGCAGCAATGTGGAAGAAATTGTTTGCAAAAAGACTCGATTCGTCATGTGGGATATAGGCGGACAAGAATCACTTCGATCATCATGGTCAACATATTACGCTAACTCAGATGTAAGGTTTCTGTTTTTTACAGTGTGATCTTGTTTACCAATTTTATATTTGTTTCAGTTTATCATCCTTGTAATAGACAGCACTGATAGAGAACGCCTTCATATATCCAAAGAAGAACTATATTCCATGTTACATCATGAGGTATTCGAAATTTTTGATGATTTTGTCTAAATTATGTTTATGTGTATTTTGTTTTGTCATAGTCTTCTCATATTATATACAGTACTAAATTAAATAGTCCACACCTTTATTTTTAGACAACCAGTTACTTATTCTTTATGTTTTTCATTTGATTGCAGATGGGGATGTGGAAATACCTGTGAAGTAGTGTTTCTTTGATTAACCTACTGTAATTATCATGCATTGCAACTATATCCTGACTGATTTCTTACATATACAACTTTGTTTTAGCAGTTCCTAGTTGAATAATCATGTTTGTGTGTTTAAGATACCAGTTGCATAAAACTATTCACGTCGTTTACTACAGGACCTAAAAAAGGCAAGGTTACTAGTCTTTGCGAATAAGCAAGACATCAAGGGCAAAATGACAGCTGCTGAAATATCACAAGAACTTAAGTTAACCTCTGTCAAAGACCACACTTGGCAGATCCAAGCTTGCTGCGCTCTTACTGGTGAAGGGTGAGTGAGAAACTTAACATTTGAAGTGAATTACATTGCGTTTTCACAAATTGAACGCTGTGAAATTCATGACTTTTATGTAGGTTGTCACAAGGACTTGAGTGGATGTTGTCACAAACTGCCAGATAGCGACATTAAGTTGTTGTACATGGTCAAAGTTGTAGGAACTGCACTCAGTCCAGTCAGAAAGTATGGGGGACCGAAAACAGTCGTCAGGTTTTTACCCTTTGCCTACTATCAAGTGTCTGTGTTTTCTGAGTGTCTGTACACCCTGTTGTTGATGAAGCCTTGATGAATATTATTGATTATTTTAAGATTCGATTTTCCACATGTTTAACTTATCCAACCACATAGGCTGATTCATGCAGGGCTAATTCTTGCATTACCGCAAAATACATAGGGATTATGTTGTTTAGACAATGTAACGATGCCTAAAATATAATTTTTGGCCGAACACCACTGTTTCAAAACACTTTCCTTTTGTGTAAGAACTTGATTTACAATGCATGTGCTTGAACAAATTGCTTTTATACAAAAACGATAAACCACAGTAAAAGACTTAATTTAACAGTTTTTAAAATGAACATAACAAAGGCAAACACTTTCACTTTACCCTGATCTACCTTGGCATAGTGGCCAAAAAGTTGTTTGTGATTTTTTTATTTATTCTGTTTGTGGTTATTAAATATGTTGTGCCATACACTTTACTTGAGAAGATTGATTTTGCCACATAACAATCGGTATCACTGATTTGCACATCAAACCCCTTTTGTGAGCTAATAATTACAAATTACCTAAAAGTCTAGAAAAGTCCCCAAATATTGCTACTGATACTCAGACATCGTTAGGATTGCTATCATCTAGCATGGTTTGTGGGAGCCAGCTTTTGAACCCTTTTAGTTTTAACAGCAACACCTTTGTTAAAAATATTTTCATATTTAACCAGCTTCAACTTCTCGTAGGTCAAATCCTTGTCAATGCGTGATCAAAGCTTGCAGAAATTATACACTAGACCGTGTGTACCTTTTAAGACGCAAGTGTTTAGATCCCCGCACGCGTTTACCTTGTAATGCGATTCGTCGTAGCGCTGAAAGTGACAAGACGTCCCCCTGGTCAAGTTGAAACTCTGTAAGGTGTTTTAATTGCAATTTTACAATGTACCTTTGAATGCCTCTACATTCGATCTGTTCCAGATCCAACACCGGTTGGTTGGACTCATCGAATTGATAATATTTGTTCTCGTTAAACGGTGCAATGCCCAACTTAGGTGTTGGCAACCCTTGGCACGCGGGCCGCCTATAGCATATATTGAGTGATTTGCGAGTTCACATTTCAATACATTTTGTGAGCCAAATTTTGGGACCGCTTTGTTTTAAAGCAGTGGTGTCATCAACATGCCACGCGAACGTATTAGCGTTGGGAAATGGTGTGTAAACTGGCACACTGCGTTCAAAAGGTTGCCAGCCCCTGTCCTAACTCTTTGTTCTGGTCGGAATTCGCCTAATGACTCTGGTTCGCCAAAAACTCGTCCCTTGTAGCACTGTCCTGTTACGTCGCGGCGAGTGTTTCCGCGTCTGAGGTTCAAATTCCCCTTTCAGTCTGAACATATCACTCTTTGATCCTGCCCCCCACATGTCCATCAGACCGGTACGAATGACATTGTTTAGAACTTGTTGTGGTTTCGTTCCCTTGCTCGACGGCCAAACACAACAAGGTTATTTGTAGATTGAAAATGCACGTAAAGTTGATGTGAAAATGCGTTTAGGTTTAGTCATCTTGGTATGTTGGACCGGTGCTAGTAATATGGCTTAACGAGTTTTCGTGTTTTTATTGCGTCATTGCGTATTTTACGAAAAAGAAACGACTCGTCCGTTATTCTGTTGGGTATGGCGTTCCAAAACTATTGCAGTCAGTGTTTGATCACAAGTGTATATTAACTCTGTGAAGTGAGATATAATATTAAACTTTTTTCCTGAACCGCGGATCGTTGGTAAGTTAATACGAATGCCAAAAAATGGCTTTCGACTCCAACCGAAAGTAGGTGTTTTTGCGGTTGAACAAATTGCACAGTCGTGTTAATAACTTTTGACGTCGTATGCGTAAGTGGCGTCAAAAACATCGGCGTCCTGTTTAAACAAGAAACAGCAAGGTGAAGTATTGGTGAGATTTTGGCCTCTCTTCTGTCATCTAGCGACTGCTTTTTCTGTGAAATAATATTCACCAAATATCTTTTTTATGTTAAAGACGAATGCGTCTAACACCCTGGTCAGTCCAATTGCAACTTATTAAACTAGTTACCACATTCAAAATTAAAGGCATGATTTACGCAATCGCTGCTTGGTTTATTATAGGCGGCATGAATAAGCAGGAGGTGGCAAACAAACTACCAAATCTTGGTAATAACATTTTTGTCAGCTGACTGATCATCAGGCATTTTAAAAACGCGCAGGATTACCATCTGTGCATGTTCGTATCAGTACGACAGCAGGGAACTCTCAAGAAAGAAACCTCGATGTATTTGCACAGGGCCGAAGCATCTTGCTGTGTGGGCTGTGATTCGCCTTCGTCGTGTCGCCCACACGCCTGACGTCACCGATACGGGGGTGCCAACTGTGTCAACATCATCGTGCATTGGCAAACAACTTGTTTGCGCCTTTATGGATTACGTAAGTCAGCCGGGTTTGGTGCAACACGTCGATGGGCGTTGTAGGCTTTATTACCTTTGTGGGTTTAAAAATGACGACATTTTTTAGTGATTCGACAAACAGTCTGGACACACACATATAGTGTCTAGTCTTGTTATCATTGGGAGAAAACCTTCTAGGGACTACGTTTTTGTAACTTCCGTTGCCGTGTAGGCCCGAAACAGCACAACTGTACAAATAACATTTTAATTATGACAATGATTGCATACGTTAATTGTTGAATCAAGCAAAAATACATGGCAGAACACACCTAAATGGAACGGAACAGTCAACAACTTAAATGGCACAAGTTTGTGTCAGAATTACACCGTAACAAAGTGGCGTTGAAATTCCTGCGGTTAATGTTTCAAGTTAGAGTTGCAAGTTGACATCCCGGACAACAATCTCATTTCCAAATCGAAGTTCAAACGAAGAATCACATTTATGCAGATTACGCTTCTTCTATGTCACTGCCGTCTCTCGTATTAGGGGGCGTCCCCGGTTGTTTTTCTGGTTCTGCAAAAAAACGATTGTAATAAAGAATCTGTTTTTGCAAACAAACTGCGATCATGCTGAGCAGAACTTTTCAAACTATAGGTCGACTTGATTTGAGATGTAAGGTTTCAAGATTTAATTTGTGGGTCGCGAAAAACTTGAAGCAGCAGCAGTTAGTCGTTTGCAAAACAATGTTTTTCGTAACTATTTCGTTTGATGATTCTGTGACGTGGCTGTTTTATTCGTTAATTTGTTTCGACTTTAACGTGACAATTTTTGTCCATTTCGTTTACTATTAAGGCGTCGCTTAACGGTAACTTTTTTTCTTTTAAATCGGATAGCAAGATATTAAGGGTATAACAGATATAAGTTTATGTATTTTTTTATTAGGTAATTGTTAGATCCCTACTGTTCATTGGATCCATTTCGGCAGGTTTTCCACCGGTTTCTTTCGGCTTGCTTTCTGGCTCTAAGTAAAAATAAAGTGAGGAAATTGGAGATGGCACCGATATGACATACGCCAACTTTACCTTTTCCCTGCTTGGTACGAAGATAGAATGCCACTCCTGCCCCGATAAGGAATAGTCCACCTAGCACTGCAAACACTATTCCCACGATCAACCCAGTATCAGTGTAGGAATCTGAACAAACCAACAAAATGTTATTTGAAAAACTCTTATCAAAAACCGGCCGAACAGTGGCGTAGCGTAAGGGATGCAAAAGAGGCCATGCCCCCCCAAAAAAATTTCGAAATTGTACATTGAAGTAGGCCGCTCCTGGAAAAAATCTACAAGTTGTACATTAAGTTTGGTTACTTGAACCCCTTCAAAATTTTGGGCTAGCTATGCTATTGATCCAAATGGTCCTTAAAAGCGACATGTATCGCTGATGATGGCATGAGTTGTTGCTGAAACGTTTGATGCATAAAGCATTTCACTTTCGCTTGTAAGAACTACTTGGGCCAGTAAATTTTCGATAGAGGTTATGAACAGATTCTTTAAAAAAACGATTAAACAACGATTAAATGTAACCACTTTTGAAATCCTAGTAGTAAAGTGGGTATTGAAATTTGGTTTTGTTCTGGCCAAGCCATTCTTCACAAGAAACTTTCACAATAATTGTTTGCTTGGCCCAATCAAAGCATTCACACTCGGAACAAGCGATATGAAGTTGCATTGACCTTTTCCTCATACAACCGTTGTTTCATCCAACAAAAAAACTAGAATAGTCTCATGCTGACCGTTGGTTTCACATGCGATCGGTTCGCTGTCAGGTTTTGCGGCCTTCGCTGCTTGTTCGTTGTGGACTGGGTCGGATGGCATGAGGCAAGTCATGTTGTCAGGAGTGTATTTTATCATTGAGTAACTTCCGCCTGACCACATTTTGTTGCACATTTCCTCCGCAGTGCCATATACCTTAAAATATACAAAGCATCATTATCGTAAGATTTGGCAAAATAATGTAAAAAATTGTCCTTCAAACTTTGCTTTGTTACCGCACCTAGAAGGTCCAGTTGTGGAGTATACATTAAAAATAGTTGTAATAATACAAATTACATTGCAGCATGCGTATTGTTTAAATACGTTACTTAATATGACTAAGTACGTTAACTTTCTTTTGGCCAGAGTAGCATGAAAACCCCAAGTCTCTGTTCATCATACACACTGTGCCCGGGGCACAAATACGACGAGCAAAGGCCTCTGTCGTTCAAGGGATACATATCACATTCACAAGCGTGTTGAACGTTTTACAACGTTTTTTTGCGGGGCAGTTTAGGAATAACCAGTTAATATGCAAATTATTTGATAAAGCTTGTACCTTGAAATCGACAAACAAGTCGTAGGTAAATACAACCAGTGCTAACGATCAAACACCTAACAAGCGTACGTCACCGATAAACGAGCAACGACGCCAAAGATCGTTGTTGGGCGGCAGATTTTTTTTTTGAGTAAAAACAGACGCGCGCCTCTAAAAGACGATGGTGGCATTTTTTGAAACTACGTAGCTCAAGGTAAAGTCCAGGGATTCGTTTTGGTAATTACCACCGCCCAGTTCATCCAAGAGACCAGTTTGTTACGTACCCTAGCACGTAACAGGCTTAAAAGCATAGAGAAGCAAATCTAACACACCCAGGATTTACTGGTTGAAGTAACACATAAAGTAGAACTGGGAATGCAAAAGCGCAATTTTGTCGTGGGGGTCTTGAGGTGCAACTTACATCTTTGTAGGTTCTGCATTGGGTTCCGGCTTTGCATGGCTCCACCGGGTTTCCATCTTTATCAAGTCCTTGATTTAAGCCTGTGATCCAACTTTCGCCAGCCACGCAAGTTTGATCATTCTGCGTTTAGGTTACATATTAAAGTTTTAGGTGCAATAATGTACAGTCTAATTCTCTTCAAGCGACTGCCGAGAACAACAAAAAACTACGGTTGGGTTACAACATGTGAGCAACATATATTTAGGTTTGACAAACCTTACTGAGCGAAAAAGATTTGAAAACACTTCAAGCATTCTTACTTGGCAAGTTTCGAACCATGACTCGCAAAACTTGGCACAGATCGGGACGTTTCGCAGTTTTCCGGCAGAATTCATCCACGGGTAGAGATTGGGCGAGCACTGGTAAAAGCATTCCATGTAACTTGTCTCTTTGGAGCATCTGCCGTGTTCGAATAAAATATATGTCGGTTTTGATACCCGTTTTCGCAAACAGTTACTGACACCAGGACATTGGACTTGGAATTTCGGACTTTTTAGCTTGGAGGGTTTTAAGCTTGGACTTGGACTTTTACCAGATAAGTCCAAGTCCGTTTTTTTCGTTTAGTTTAGTGTTCTGTTTTGACAGAATTCTAAGGTTAATTGTGAACTTTTCCTCGGTTTTACTGATTTGTGTTTTAAAAGTTTGAATAAAATTTTTCATCGGACTCGTATTTGGACTATGCACAAAGAACTTGCTAGTCCAATGCCCTGACTGACTGAAACAAAATTTACACTTTATATACTCTGAATCGGCTAGTATTCTTTCAACAAGTTTGTCTCGAAGAGCAAGCCTGAAGGGTGGTTACTTAATTGTTATCATTCATTTCACATGCTTTTACATGCAAACGCTTCTCATGTAATATACAGTTTTTATACAGCATTTTCCGAGTAAAACTCCATACTTTTAATGAACCATTAATTTAAAAATCAAAGAGACCAGCAGAAAATTGCAAGTATTTCCAGAAAACGCTAAGCAGTTACTTACGCATTAGAGAAACTTTTGTTACACTGATGGTAGCTCAGTCTTCCCACTTGCTGTAGCGGCGTGATAGAGATCTGCTTTGTAATGTTAGGGGAACAGCAACTGTTGCATTTGTAGTCATTGCAGACCTGGAGATCTTTCTCTGGGGACGGCGCGGCCTGTCAATGAACCTCGGTAATAGTTTATCCCCGAGTTATAAAGAGTTTTAGAGTTATACCTTTTGATACTCTCCCTTGGGACAGGCTGGCTCATCGGCTGAGTGTGCAAAACTTATGATGAGTAGAAAAACGGCGGCTACCAAGTATTTCATGTTTGTTGGTAAATATGTCACAGTGAAAAATCTGACTGCTTGATTTTGTTGAGTTTAGCAAATATACCAGCGCTGAAAATGACAGTCAACAAATGAAACACGTTAATCATTGCCAGAGTTTCTCCCTCAGCACAACTGGCAATAAAAAGGACCTTAATTCGTTTTTTATTTCTTGTATATGCTCACTATAAACCAACAAGCCCGGAAAACAAATGAAAGATACGTGTCTAATCGAACTAGAAGTTTCGATAAATTTTCACTGATAAAAACCTTACAAGTGAAACGAACGTACTAGTTCATCGTAAAGATAGTAACATTAAACTATAAATATTCTGTTTGTTTCAATCGGTGGGTGTTTACAGTTTTTTGTTTCAAGATCGCACCTGAGGTGTGCGATTTTCATTGTGGTCGCCTTTTACCTTAATTACATTTGAATCGGATTTGATGGTTGTCGGGACACGCTCGTGGCACTTTGTTTGAACAATAACTTCATCGAAACGACGAGGCTTAGATGGAACAAGAGTCGCGCCCAACGCCCATCAAGGTAAAATATTAACTAGATATTAAGCCAGACAGTGAGAAAGTTATCAAGCTTGTCGACGTGACAAAACAGATTGTCAAAGTAACATTCAACCAAATAACAGTACTGGCCAATGCTGTGGCCGTTTTTTTCTCAAATATACATTCTTTAGAGGACCTGCTGTAATGTTATTAATGCTACATCTATGACATAGATGCTATTAGTGCATTTTTTGCTTGACGCGGTCAAATTGTATACTGAAAGTCGTCTATTGTGTTAAATTTGTTAGGCGATGTTTATAAGGTTGATCTTAAAATGACCTTCTCACTTAAAATGATCTGCAGACTGCCGAAAATGAGACGTAAAATAGTCCACTTGACCCCACGTTTGTTTAGTTTGCGTAATACTCGACACTCGCTTGCTACATTTTGACATTTTTCCTTCACAAAATACATAAACAGTCAATTGCCTTTTCAAACAATACACCAACTAGCTACACTCAGTATCTTTTTGTATCCAACTCGTTGTATGAGTAAGTAACAGTCAATATCTTTCGTAACTTGTTCAAGTTCCGTGCCATACCAGAAAGGTTCCCATATTTAAACTAAAGTTTTTACATTCAGCTTCACCCAACGTCTGTGACTCAACTATCTCACCACCTTCCATGTTGCTCCTCCCACACACGAACGCCCAACACGTCCGCCTGGTTGTATCAAACAAAAAGAACGGTAAAATACGCGGCAAGACGGTTTGTTTGCCCCTGGGTTAAATATTAACTGTAGTTTGCGTTTGTCCTGTTATGGCGCTCTCCTCGTAACGCCATCAAACACTAGCGTACAGCAGTATCGTAACTGTGGGTTGAAAGTACATTGCAAATAGCCATTAAGGTTTTCTCCATTGTTAAACCTTCCCGCCTACCTAATTCTCCCCTTTCCACTGATAGTTTTTGTCGTAAATTGTGACATCATCGGCGTGAGTTTAAGATGTTTGGCCAGTTTACGCTTTTATGACGCATGATTTAGTTTCACAAGCTGTTTGCGACAGTCCAATGCAACGATTCGATGATGAGAATTCAGGACAAAACTGAAATACAGTCAGTCAGATATTTGAATGACAATTTGTGTACAGCATATTTCGAGACCTAAAATAACTACGATGGTTACAGCGGCATCTTCATGCAACATAAAAAAACATTCAGCTCATCGTTCCAGGAAACAACTATTTGTTGTGTTTACTAGTCTGAGGCCTAAACAGGATGTCATTACAAATTAACAAAGTCGGTCGTTTACCCCGAGGTTTTCAATTGCAAAGCAGGCGTTTAGAGTTGCAACTGTAACAAGTAATTGCCATGTTAGGTTGTCAAGGACCAACCAATCCCGCTTGGTAAACAGAAGAGCAATGTAGTGTGGCAAAAACTTTCGCAAAACCAGCTTGTTTAGTAGCAAATGCCTCTAGTCTAGCACAAGAAATTTAAGTTGGTTTTGGCCTCAAGTCTGCTGTCGAGAAATGAAGACAGTTGATACAGTCCCTTTTGCACTATCATGCATTAACAAGGATTTATCACAAAAGTCCTTTATTATACAAGACCACAGATGCAAAATCAATGGTCCTGCTCTAACGTTGTCCAAACTATGACCGCGTGTCGACTGAATCTGAATTGTTTACCAACAAAATCAGTCTTCCACATAAAACAGTAATAAATCTTCTATTTCTATGCAATTTATACAAAGCAACAGCGCAGGTGTAACCACGATAAACAGGCACATCACACTACAAAACGAATCGTAAAAATGCACATTCTACAATGCGAAGTCAACTTCTAAAACATATTTTAGTAAAGGTTATCATACAAGGTCTGGGAACTTAAACAACCCAATCACAGTGCAAGTATTATTTTCAAAAAAAAACACTGTCACAGTTACATTTATTCACAGCAAAACATACTGTTGTAGGTCAACATTGATTTGATTTAGTGCTATTGTGTCGCTATTTTTTATTTCACCAAGCAAAATAAACTCAACTCAACTCAACTCAACATCAATAATAAGTTTCTTTAATGATTTTGTACACTTCCAACTCATTTTTTTTCTTGCAGATTCACTTGCTGTGGAGCTTGGGGTTCATTGTAAAAGAGAAATTGGTAAGTATCGACGTCTAATTATCTTAGTAGAAAAATAAAAAAAATTATTACACACAAATGAAATGGAAAATTCACAGTTGCTGTCCCTTAATAAATATCACGGTAGACCGCAGTTCTGGTCTTTTTGTAAAACACAATCCCAACAACGATGAGAGCAAGAAGGACCACGCCCCCAACCACACCCACTGCAATTCTCCATGCGTCAGACGGAACTGAAACAAAATTTTTAAAAATGTTTTTATCCACCTCATCAGTAATGCTTAACTATTAATATTAGTACACAAAACGAGTTTTCTGCAAAACTTTCACTTACCAGCTTCTTCGCAGCGGTCTCCCTGGTAACCAGACTGACATCTGAAAAAAAACAGTAGTATATAACTGAGTACAAGTGTTAAAAAAACTTCCTTGACGCAAACGTAGACATCTGGTGAAGACGATTAAACACAATTAAAGTTTTTGTACATCAAGCAACCAACACAAAATACGGCAGGGTACGTTGGATCTGTACGTACGCAGCCGAGGTCATCAAAAGGTACAGCACACTCTTCGTAACGAGGTACATGATACGCACAACCCGAAACGTAACGTACTGTTTCCCATCCTTGAGCATGGATCGGAGTACGGTACGGTACGGTACGTTTGTATGGTACGGTGTTGCGGAACGCCCTTCGCAACAACTTAATACGTACCGTACTGCAACTCTTGCTTACGGCCATGACACTATGATTAGTTTAAAGGTAATGTGTCCACTTACAGGCATAGAGGATTCTCATCCACGGTGTTATTGCAGGTCGCTCCATTCTGACAATAACCTGGGTTTGAAACGCAGTTACCTGAAACAAGACAAAAACATGTTTGTGGTCGCTTGTATAATGTCAGACCAACTGGAAATTATTACACTAATTCCTACCAAGACACTGGTTGGTAGCCGAATCGTAAGTGTACCCAGTGGCACATTGACAGGTGAAACTTCCAACGGTGTTGGTACAGGTAGCGTCCGATGGGCAAGTGTTGTTGTTGACTGCACATTCATTAATGTCTAACAGAAAAAACGTTTGGAATTATAATGAACGGCTTAACTTAGAAGCTTGTAATCGATGGTACAACGGCAAAACAATTACTTTCTAATATACGTGAAGTTCAAAGTAGTTATATGTTGTTGTATTCCACAGATGGCGGCAATTTTTTTAAGGCTGCTTCTAATGGGGCTTGAATCGACTCTATATTGCCAATTTAACACATTTCAGAGTGAAGGGTCATATAAAGCAAACATTCCTGCTTCCTAAATTCATAAACCATGCGCATTGTATCTCTTAAGCCCGTAAATGTTAAGCACTGGTATTTATAAATACCAAGATTTTCGCAAACGGCGTATAGTGGCCATAAAAATGATTGTAAATTTTCCTAAACCTACCAACGCAAATATTTCCTCCTGCATTATCCAATTGATAGCCGGTCACACAGTTACACTGGTAGCTTCCGATTGTGTTGAGGCAAGTCGCTAGTCGCGGACAGGTGTTGGAGTCCGAGCATTCGTTGATGTCTGAAACCGAAAAAGCGAGGGCAAGGTCAACTGCTTTTCGCTTCTGGGCAACTGACACCTGGACCGCAGTAAGACATACCGAAGCACTCGCTACTAGCGCTGCTAGGCGTGAATCCAGCATCACAAGTGCAGACGTAACTTCCAACTGTGTTGTTGCAGGTGGCGTGGTCTTGGCACGTGACACTCAGGCACTCGTTGACGTCTGAATCCAAAAGACCGTTTAAAGTTGTGCAATAATCAGCTCTAACCACAAAAGCGAGTTTTTGAAGGTATTTAGAGTTTTAACAGCCTAATGTAAACACTACTTTATTACAATTTAAGCCAAAGTCTACAGCACACTTAAATCAGTCTGTTAAATTCCCATTGCGAGTATTAAAAAATCGATATCGCCAAAGAAGTGGCATCATCAGTTCCTATTCAAATAGAAATTTAGTAAGCACCTGTGGCTCAGGATGAATACTACACAGGTATGCCTTCGACTACAGTATTAATTACTGCCAACTATTCAATAGTAAAGGTATTTGATTACTCCCATCGTACTGTATTTAGCGTTTGTGTTATTTGTCCGATAATCGTATAAATCAAGTCCGCATTTTCAAGATATGATATGCAATAAGCCTGTGTACACATAACAAATGCGCCAAAGCCTTATGACATACAATCTCACCAGTTGTGGTACCAGATATCTGACCAATGGCAGTTCTTGGGCTTCCAACGGCGTCGTTCGCCGTTACAGTCACATTGAATTCGTAGGTCGTGCCTTGTCGGAGTCCGGTGACCGAAGCTCTGAGCATGTTGTTAACCGCATCGGAAGGCTGGAGTTGGACCGTAATAACCCCGAACGATGACACGACATAACTTTGCGCGCGCGACACGGAGGCGAAGGTCACGACCAGGGAGTTTACGGTGATATCATCCAACGCGAGTTGCGTAATAACCGGAGCTGTGCGAATTTTGTGCATCAGTTATACAGCCAAACAGGTAATACAAGCTACACAATATATGTTACTACCCAAAAAAAAGTTTTACCTATAACTTCATCCTTTTAAAAAAGTTGATGTTACAAGATATTCACTTACAGGTTGAAGTAATGGCGGCATTGCTGTATTCTGAGTAGGCAGCAGAGCTGGTTCCGGCATTAGCCAAAACCCGACCCTGGGTCGAACAAATGGTATTGGAAGGAAGATTGTCGAACGTTACTGTGAGTTGGGTTGTCGTTTTGGTAAATGTCTGTTCGCCGCATACCACTACACGAAAACACTGAATTGAGCGGATTTTTATTCAACCGGAAGGTTTCAGGCAGCTATTATTTGCTCGATTTGTAACAAATCGAAAAAATACGCAACAGGTTATTAACCCTGTTTAAAAAATAACTACTTACGTTGAAATTCGTAGCGAAGAGCATTAGCGACGCTGTCAAAGCTAACTGTTATCGAAGTTGTTGAAATGTCCGCGAATGCCACATTGCTTGGACTGGAGGGGGGTGTTACTGTCAAAACATCAGTTTGTTACATTAACATGCCTCTTAGCATTTAGCACGTGGTTCAAAAACTGCCACGGCTGTTTGCATGTTGGTTTTCGTGAAAAAAAATAAATACGATGTTAAAGTGTACTTGACACGACACAGACGCAGAAAGATGTTATTCCAGAGGTGAATCATTTTAACGCACATGTTTCAAGGCTTGAAAATTGTGTTCCGTCAAGACCGGTACCATCCGCTGGAGTTGATGCTAGCGAGGCATCTGTTGTGCTGAGCGTTCCAGCTGCTGAGGCTCGTACACTTCCCTGTCTGCAAAAACAGTCATGTCAACCTGCTTAAAGCGACACGTTCGGACAAGAATGTCAACACGTGGCGCACATGTATAAATCACAATTAACTGGCAAGTTTGTCTAGTTTTAGTAGTTCTTGCAAAGTTAGTGTTTTCCATTCTGCTTGGACATCGACAGTGGACGCCTTATCACCACAACCTACACCCGGCACACCAGGATTTCCTTGTCTAGCGGAAAAAAATTTACAAGCGAAAAACTTACTGGAACCCAACGATTTCAACGTTCGTGAAATCACCGGCAGCTGTCGTGAGGCCAGAAGTCAGAAGATCTTCGTACTGGTTGCGCAATGCAACTGATTGTGGTGAAGTTATGTCGGCTAGCGCATCTGAGTATTCCTGGCCGACCAGGGTGACCGCCATAGAGATAGTAACGGCACCTAAACGACGGTGGTAGTAAATGTACGACCAGAGACAGTTACGAAACTATGCCTAAAGCAAACCGATTATCACAAATACCCTATTTGAAAACAATATGTTTTTAATATCCGTAATAATTTTGAGTCCTAACGAACCTCCGTCTCTACAATCGTTCATATGTAAGAAACTTGAGCGTCTGGTGTTTAAACCAGTTGAACAAATTTAAACTACAGACCAGCGTGAACCGAAACGAAAAAAAATACAAACTGTCTAACAAAATTGCAACAAGGCAGGAAGCCTGCAATGGTAAAGAACATAAGTCCATCAGGCGTAAGTTGCAAACTTTCACATGCTGGGAACCAAGATACAANATAAATCACATTTAACTGGCAAGTTTGTCTAGTTTTAGTAGTTGTTGCAATGTTAGTGTTTTCCATTCTGCTTGGACATCGACAGAGGACGCCTAATCACCACAATCTACACCCGGCACACTAGGATTTCCTTGTCTAGCGAAAAAAAATTTACAAGCGAAAAACTTACTGGAACCCAACGATCTCAACGTTCGTGAAATCACCGGCAGCTGTCGTGAGGCTAGAATTCAGAAGATCTTCGTACTGGTTGCGCAATGCAACGGATTGTGGTGAAGTTATGTCGGCTAGCGCATCTGAGTATTCCTGGCCGACCAGGGTGACCGCCATAGAGATAGTAACGGCACCTAAGCGACGGTGGTAGTAAATGTACGACCAGTGACAGTTACGAAACTATGCCTAAAGCAAACCGATTATTACAAATACCCTATTTGAAAACAATATGTTTCTAATACCCGTGATAGTTTTGAGTCCTAACGAACCTCCGTCTCTATAATCTTTCATATTTAAGAATCTGGAGCGGCATTTGTTAAAACCAGTTGAACAAATTAAAACTGCAGACCAGCGTGAACCGAAACGAAAAAAACTAAAAACTGTTCTAACAAAATTGCAACAAGACAGGAAGCCTGCAAAGGTAAAGAACATAAGTCCATCAGGCGTAAGTTGCAAATTTACCAACACCTGTTTGAAACTTTCACATGCTGGGAACCAAGATACAANGGAACAGTTGTGGGTTCCTTCCGTGCATTCGTTTATGTTTTCACAACTTCCGCTGTTGTCCATAAATCCGGGCTTACACACGCAACTGTAAATGTATTGAAGATAAAACGTTTACTTAAATGCTAAATGAATTATATCATACAATTTCTGTCAATTAATTTCAGTGTATTTCTCGCTTACAGCCATCTATTTGTTTCCTGTAAGTTTACGGTTTACATTTTTAAGCAGGTTTTTGCACAAGTTACCTTACGGTTTTGAAAAGTTGGTGGATTTTTACACCTAATTTAATTGTAATATCTTTACTTAATAATATAATATCCTAATACCCTTCTAAAACTTTTGTTTAGTTCTTCAACTCGTTTTGTATATCCTAAAACCGCTACATACTTTGGCAAAAAACATTGTACAAATGAAACATAAATGGTTCTCAAAGAACCTGTCATTCCAGAAATAGGCATCTTCATGTTGGCGATTACTATGTTAACTAGTTTCAAGTTGTATAGTGTTGAAGCTGTGCTTCGGTCACTAACTAACCAACAATCGTTTTTTTATTTTTTAAAAGACATACGAGGCGCATTAGGCGAAACTTTTTTTTTGAAAAAAACTATAGTTGGTTGATTTGCGTCCGAAGCTCAGCTTCACCATTACAATAAATTTATAAGTGAACAAATTGAAGTCCTAGGTAAGTTTTCTTTCTCAGGTATAACGTAGCACATGTGACAAAGCTGGAAATCTAAAATCTTTGTCTTAGCTGGACGTGTTAACAAATATAAACCTGTAGCTTCCATCGTTGTTTTCGCAAACAGTGTTGGGTTGCATAGCGCAGGGATTTCCTGCAGCACATTCATTCACATCGGCACAGTTAGTTGTGTCCGTCAGAACGTAGCCTTCAACGCAGGAGCAAGCAAAAGCGTTGTAGAGCACTGTACAATTTTGTTGGCAGGGATCCGATGCGCACATGTCGATGTTGGTGCAGTTGCGACCGTCACCTGGTTACCAAACACGAAACACGTCGATTTAGGTGAGCAAAAATTTAAATCATGTTTAAACAGATGAAACAATGATGAAGGCAAAGTATAGCTTTTAACGCATGGGCGGGCAATTATTTTTTCCATGGGGCCACAAGACAAACAAAAATAATTGTGGAGGGCCAGACCGAAAGGCTTAACTCCATTCTGCACATTAGTTACTTGCATTTTTTTTATAAAAGCCAGTAAATAGCATAGTTTTAACAGCTAGTAAAAGAATATTTTATTGCATGGAAAGAAAAAGTAATAAGGTTAGCTTACAAAAATGTTATTTATTTGTTCAGATATGTTTATTTTGTAATTCCAAAGTAGCGTAAACGACATGCAATCTGTTGAATGCCCGGGTCTCATTTCAAGTAATTTCAAAATATAAACCATGCTGCCCTGGCCTCGTGGGTCAAAAATCAAAAATCGCTTGACGACGTGGAAAATATTATTCCGTGGTGAGTAGATGAGCAAGCTGCTGCGTGTTACGGGCAACAAAAATGAACTGTGTCATGTGTATAAGGGCGTTCCTAAAATACCTTTGCGCTATTGTTTGATTACGAACTAATTAGTCGGCACCTGGAATTAGTTGTCAACGCACACTTCGCGCACTTTTGTCAAGCGTTGGAATGTTGTGAACTAAGACAACGAATTTCATTGATATTACAAACTTTAGGAGTTTAACTGACAAACATTGTTATTACATCTGGACAGGTTTAAAAGAATTCGTAAGAACTGCTAACGCCATTATGACCTCGCTTAGTTTCCGATCTTAACGCATGAACCTCTGCCTTAAGTACCCCGATAGCAATTTTATCTGAAAAACCGTCAAGGGATACAAAATCAAATTAGTGGCAACATATTAGACGCACATTGTCCGTAACCCGATTTAACCCGATTAAAAAAACTGACGGTTAAATACAATTAACAAAAGTATGCCAGTTTGATCAACCTGTTGTCCCCTCCGGACAATGACCACATGTTTCGCCAACACCCGGAGCCACCACATCTGTACAAGTGACATTGCTGAAACAAGCAGATAAAAGGCAACCGTTTCTGTCTTCGGAACAATCAGCCCCAGTGTATGCTTCTGTGCAGTTACAAGCCACGATCTAAAAACAGGGATTGGTGAAATGCAACTATTAAATAAATCTTTTTTCAAAAGATTGAAAGCTATTTATGAACAGTATAAAGAAAACTATATAATTTTAAAATTCAGTGTTGTGTATGCTTAGCTTAAAAATGTTAAGTCAAATCTATTTATAAACTGAATAAATTTTTCAAAGAGAAAACTTCAATATTTCGAACTTAAAAATAATCGAACCCATTCAATTTATGCTTGTTACGCGAAATAATGGCTGAAAAATATGCAGGTGCTACACACATTCAAAATATCCACGTTTTTGGCACAGTACAAATGCACCGTCCATCTATTTTACCTGGTAATTTTCGCTCCCAACAACAAGATTGTCGTAGAGACATTCCCCGTCGTGCCGACAGATGCAGAGCTTGATGTTAATTTTTAATACCGTTTCTCCTCCGACAGTGTCAGTGCCAATTACAATAAGTTGAAGGTTGGACCTGCTGCTGATTGAATGCTCAGATGTCGGAGTCCAAGTCACCACGCCGCTTGCTGTTGCATAATAGAAGATTTACTGCCTTTCACCAACTTTACTGGTGTTATTACTTTATTGACAAGCTACAAATGGCCCTAAGGTACACAATTCATTGCTTTAAATAGTCTTAGCAAGAAGATACAAGCCAGTACTTGTTTGTGAAATATTTTCTACGTTTCGCTGGTTTTTAAGTCATTCCTGATGATGACAACAGCGTTTGTCGAAACGTAGAAAATCTTTCACACACAAGTTCTGACTTGTATTTTCCTATTAAGCATACAGATGGTCCGTTTCAAACATTTCATTATGACACTTTTAAAAACATGTAAAATTTACAATATTTAAAATAAACTAACTTTGGTCGATCTGAATTCCGGAGATCGAGTTGTTCGTCTCCAAAGAAAACGTGACACCATGGCCATCAACATCAGTCGCTGACATTGTGAATGTGGATAGTTCTTCTATCCGTGCCATCAGGGTGTGTTTACCATTCACCGTTACGATGCTTGAAGATGATTCCACAGTTAGTTCCGGAGGAGTGTTTGCTGTATCGCAAAAATATGTGCAGTGTTACTATATTTTACTTCTGACAATTTGCATGTTACAGTTATCGTTGTAAAACTATAGCTTGCATAGGCGATAAAATGGTTGTTCATTGCATCAAAAATGTTTGCTTCTGAAGCCTTAACGAAAGGTTTTTAGAAAAACTTTGGCGTATGTGGAACAATTTATATTTTTTGCGACATATAAATACTGTATCTAGACTGGAGTCGTCGGTGCAAGGACCCAACATGCTAGAAACACTTAGTTAGCGATCAATTTGCAACTCCTTTACCCATCGGTTCATGAAATAGATTTTTTCCAAGCTGATGTGCAATTGAAATCTACCGACGGTGTCCTTATCGTACACCTTATCGGTTTAAGAAACTATGCTTTAGCCACGCATTACAAAATATAAAGTAAATACTCATTTGGCACAAACCATTTGTGTTTGAAACTCGCGATGAACTGCTCGTGTCGGACAGAGTACTTTCTCCAATGTCACTGCGATTAGTTGTCAGTACGTCGTAC
>QXVZ01021245.1:0-13573 GCA_008931825.1 Phallusia fumigata | reverse complement strand
ACACAGGCCAGGGTGCTCCCTCGATTTGTGGTTTATAAATAACTGGCCGGAAGAGTTGTAGGACCTGGGTCAGACGCGCGATGCATCCGCAATACAACAAAAATAGATCGGTTTGAGAAGGGAGCACGGAACAGGATTTTACGAAGGATTTTGGGGAGTCATTCCTAATCCGGGAACTGAATCACGATTGGCGAAATGAACAAGGGCGAATAACATACGTAAACGAAGAGATTAAAGTTAATAATGTTGGTTTAGGGGCAATTCTGAACCCTGTTTTTTTACAGTGCCAAAAATTACTTTCTTCATTTAATATTTTGACAAAAGTTTGAATGCAGTGCAAAAAATACTGGTATATACAAAGGTTTGTCCTGAATTACGAATGAAAGCTAAACTATAGTGTCATCTGTTTGCCACACAATGAAAAAAAACTATCATCTATTTACCCTACAATTTTACAATAGACAGAAACAGCTCGACAAGACCAAAAATTACCAACAAACAAAAATAGCAAACTTAAATCTTTGACATTTCACGTTGATTGCAGCTTGCCAACAAATAGGAAAACAGGTCGTGGGGCAACACAATAGGAAGTTCGGAAACTTCACGCAACCAAATCGTTCCGATGACAATGAAGTGTCGAGTGCACAAGCAAAACGTTGCGTAGTAGCAGCAACTTGACACGCCCTGACCTGCGAAGACCAGAAGAAATTGGCCGTAGAACTGGCCCCGCTGTATTGGCGCCAATAAAAACCCTATCGTGTGACTATGCAAAGGGCCAACAACGGTTGGGGCCCAACAGGCCAACTCTGGTTTGTTCTTCCCACGGTTTCAAGGCCAAGTAATGTAAAGATACCGGTTTTGGTAAAGTTTTGTTCCATGGGGGTTGTTCAGAAGGCAAAAATCGCTTGTTTTGCAACAATGTAGTGATAACGTTTGGCTAGAATCTAGAAACGAATGTCAAACCCATTAAAACGATACAGTATATCAAAATCGCGGAACTACAGTGAATGTTACTACATACTACCGTTATGTTGCATACCCATTGCCCATTTTGCAAGCGACGCTCACCCTACATATGTTTGAACACAACAACAAGCACAAAACGTGCCCTGCGTAGCAAATCTTTCAGAGATGGACCGTGCTTTGACAGCATTGGTCAAAATTAGGTCTGGCGCACAGCATTTAGCGTCTGCACGCAAGAACTGCGTTAATTACTACGTCATGGTGTGCTGCAAATCAACGTAGCGCTGTGACACCATGTCAACCAAGTTTACTGGTGTGTGCGTCGTCACTTGTACGCAAAAGTCCAATTTGCGTCAGCGGAGATGTATTGCCCTGTGTTACGCGATACCGACACGGTTTTAAACAGGGTTTTGTGGATGTGTGTTTACCGGTACCTCTGTGTCTTGTACATTTGAGACTGTTTGTACACAGATAGTCCGTATGTTTTCAGCCGGAAAAACGAAAAATGTCGTTTAGGTGATAGCAATTTTGACAAATGCAATGTGATAACAAAAACGCGACCGACCTCATGCTAAACGTTGATATGTGTCAAATATCGTCAGTAATTTAGCAACGAAAGAGTAAAACACATTAACTTGACCGGTTTCTGAGCCTTAGTATCGAATTTTTAAAAATGCGTCACCAAACAAAGCAGGAATTCAGTCACTTCAGTTTTGCGCGTTTTCAATCTAGGCTGGTTGCCCGAACTCGACGAACAAGTGGCGCAACACACATTTATCCACTTAAAAACTGTCACACCACGTCGCCAATGCACGAATCAACTGCAGCCGAATGAACATTACCCGTGATGATAATTGTACGTGCTGGCAGTTTTTTCGCTGCACGACCAAATATGGAGATACCGCTGCGCTGAGCGTAAGGGGAAACGGAGCTAAATTCCAAGAGAGAGACACTGATTTTTTTGGATCAAGAATAACTGTGGCACAACACGCCAGTGTGCCAGGGTCTGTGAAAAATGATTTGTCCGCTTCCTGGTAAAAAGCAAATTGTCATGACTGGCCAAGTCTTCTATTGAGTTTATTACACTGACACGTTTGTTTGCCGAAAAGCAAGTTATCTTGTACTTACTAAATCCTATACTTTACCGATTAGTATGGATTACATTAAAAGTCAACCTTGGCGCAGTTTTCGAATCGTTTTAGGTTTTGGGAAAAGTTATTTCACAATTTTGAAAAAATGTGCTTAAGGNTGCTTCCTGGTATAAAGCAAATTGTCATGACTGGCCAAGTCTTCTATTGAGTTTATTACACTGACACGTTTGTTTGCCGAAAAGCAAGTTATCTTGTACTTACTAAATCCTATACTTTACCGATTAGTATGGATTACATTAAAAGTCAACCTTGGCGCAGTTTTCGAATCGTTTTAGGTTTTGGGAAAAGTTATTTCACAATTTTGAAAAAATGTGCTTAAGGTCCGTCCAGCCATGTATTATCATTTCATAAACAAAGTTGTTTAGGCCAGACCTATGCGATGACCCGTAATCAACCATTGATTATTCACAAGACCTATTAATTACGACACATTACAAAATCCTACGTTTTCGATTGAAAGGAAAAGTTGGTCAAAAATAACTTTCTGAACCAAACGTTTCAGGTAATATCTGCAAAGGTATGGTCAAGTAACTCATGCCACAAAACCATTTTACAGGGATCAGTGACTCATAAACCTTATATTTACCACACCAGGGGGGTTAACGTTTCTTTGCGACCTATCGGCCCCGCAAGTTCGGCATTTCTTCCCTAATCCCTGAACTTTCACTTTGTGCGCATTTTCTCACGTTGTGCGTGGTTAAGCGACAGGCCAAACATCACTGGCGGTCGTAAATCGATGCTGGGGATCGTAAACGCGCCATAAAATCACAGACCACCGATGCGGGAACAAGTTGGTTGCGTTCAACGTGCGAGAGGTTGGTTTTTGAGGGTGAGTGCCATTTTTTGACTGCACACTCAGAAATACAAAAGAGAATGACTTGAAAGTTGAATGAAAGTGTATCCCAGGCTTAACGGAAACGTGCGAACAAAATCTTCGTGTAGAATGCAAACCAAACACAATTTTTATTACATCTGCGATAGCCAACTTTCAAATTATGAAGCCTGGAAATCCAACACAACAGTCATCATGGTATTTGCGATTGCGAATTTCGCCTAAACTGAAAACCATATCACGTTCCACTTGTTTGGTTGCAGAGTTTAGGGAACTGCCAATGATTGCATTTAAATAGCGACCCCAAAGCGACTAAAATACGCATTTCTGCATTCTAGAAAAGTTGTTACCACGTAATATTTTGCTTTGAAGAAGGCGACAAGCCAATTTAGATAATTGACACATCTGAACTTTAACACCAAAACTGCGACGTTAGAACGTTTGCTAATCAAAAAGATCAAATGTTTGTTGGAAAACGGGTAACCTTGGATTTGATTTCGATGTCTGTTTTTACTAGCAAATACAACGCATCAATCGACACTTTGCAATACCAGCATAACACCTTTTTAGACCAAAACGTCGGCTTAACCTACGTTTGAAGGCGATCTATGACCGAACATTTATAACGCCCACTTGAAACGCGATACATCTAACACGAAAGCACGAACGTTTAATGCTCATGCGAATGTCAACGTATGTAATGACCAAACTAATCGACATAACACGGTCATATGCAATTTACGTATACACAGGTGTAACATACGCAAATTGATACCAATAAGATCAAATGCTAATTTAAAACCACGTGGTGCGCACGTAGGAACGACAATGCCTTTATGCGCAAATTCTGACACAAAATGTGAAAAATTCTTTGAGTGCGTTTATAAATACGCTTGCCTTACGTGTTTTCTACGTAAAGTACGATATAAGGATTACTTTCGAATCCCATTAATCCAGTGTTTCTCAAACTTTATTAGCCCAAGGACCACTTGGGACCACCAAACAGAATTCCATTTCAACTTGCTCTTAAAACAGACGATTTTAGAAACCAGTGCCTAGTTTAAGTCAGACCACTGTGAGGGGACGGCCGTCCACACTATGAGAATCACTGACTTACTCAACAAAAAACGCAACTTTACTCAAAACTTTAAGGTCCAAAATTTTATAATGCGTACATCCGTACAAACAGGACATGATATGCACACGAACCACCAACATTCACATATGTCAAAAGCAACATGCTGAAAAGAAAACTTTATGTTGACTCAATTTTTTATGGCCACTGCTGGAGGCCCAACGTCGATTAAGTTTATTCTCGGCATGAACTTTGCCCAAATAAACACGCCCGAAAGAGGCAAAAATATCAAACAACACGTTCAAGTTTGTTTTCGGTACGGCACAGATTTTCCATGGCCTACATTGTCAAGACAGGAGCATATAAACAATGAAACGTAGCGTTCAAGAAAATATGTTTGCCCCAGAGAAAGCTGACGAACATCTAAACACAATTTTGTGCCCCTCATGGAAATTTTACAATTTGACACAAGCGACATGTTTTTTTCACCCGTGTGGTATTTTTTTATGTGTAACAGGCCTTGACATCGTGTCAACTCCATGTAAAACAGACGTTTTTATTACCACAAAAAACATGGGATGTTTGGTACTTTTTACAGCTCAGGTGGGCCGCTTCCCGTAATACAAGCATACGACATACGTCCTGCAATGAGGGAAACCAATTTTCAACAGCTTCCGTGGCCGACGCCGCCTTGGGCCAATCGACGGATGTTCTACGCCACAATTGCTTGGAAAAAGGTTCGTACAACTTGCGTTTGCATGGTCATGTGGCCACAATACAAGTTTTGTTCTGTTTGCTGCAAGAACACTCGGCGTAAACAGATTAATAACGAGTCATTACAGGCTCGATTAGGGCTTGAATGTGGTTGTAATTTCGTCACGACCAAGTGTTGTAAAAACCAAAGGCAAAAAGCGCTAGTTCTACAATGCAACAACCTAATTTATATGAGCTTGTTTCGTTTCCTGTGACGCCCAATGCACACCAGATGTCTACAGTGCAACAATCTAAATTGTTTGCACAGATATAGCTCTCGCGTACCCACCTAAAAGGAAAAATTATGGCTTTACTTTTGTACTATGCGCAGACAAAAGTTGTAAGTGAAGATAACTGATCAGAGACTGGTCCGGCATAATGGTATCAGGATACAACGACATTCACAACGGTTCGAGCAACCTACCTGCAAGTCCCCTTGCAACACAGCGGCGCTGACTTGGATGCTTGTGAACAAACTGTGTTGGTCGATCTTGGGTGGTTTATNACAACGACATTCACAACGGTCCGAGCAACCTACCTGCAAGTCCCCTTGCAACACAGCGGCGCTGACTTGGATGCTTGTGAACAAACTGTGTTGGTCGATCTTGGGTGGTTTATTGGCTCCCGTCCTAAAAATAGAACCCAGCGGAGTCATCATGGGCGCAGTTAGTCCGGTTTTCGGTCAGCTTGGTCAGACCACGACCTGTTGACCCTCAGAGACCAAAATCGGTAAAATTTCCGTATGCAGGAAGTCTACGTCCGGCTTTCTTGTAAATGGTTGCCGAATATTATGGCGATTGTTTTGTGACGCCTGGGAATGGACGACAGCATCAATTTAGTCCCATTTTCGGCATCATACGCCGTAAGTTTTTATCATGCACTGAGCATACACTTAAACAGCCTGAAAAAATAAAAACAAGTTTTTAGGGTCCACCTACAAAAAGTTATGAAGTGATCAATCCAACAAACGATTATTTGCCATTCGGGAAAAATCAAATAAAGCAGGATTTGCATACTTTGCAGAAAAAACTCATTACTGTACTAAACACTGTCTTTAAGGCTTGAACCATTTCACCCGACAATTGTTTACATTAAACTTTATTGCAAACTTTGCACATAAATCTACAGGTTTAAACTCTGCCCATAGTTGGTCACAAAAATCTTGACTTTGTACTATTTCTACAATTCGAATCTCTTTACCACGTGGTGCATATCTCACACATTAAATGCAAAGTGACTTGGACACGATGAGCTATTATGCGATCCAAAGCAGGTGGGCTAGCATCGTGAAATGCAGGCACGGATCTGCATACAACGTGTTCGTATGACGTGTACAAGCGGCTGCACGACCAGTAGTTTACTTAGCGTCATATGTAGCATAACGCGTTATAGTATTGACTACCCTAGCGGAAATGGGTATGGGACGTAGGAAAATCATTCTTCCAGGAAGGGTGAGAGGTAACTATGTGTTGACAACATTTGAAACCAGCGTATCAAGTACTTTTGGCCTTTGCCGGTTGCCATTTATAACGCCTTAAATACATGTATTTTACTAGGCAAGCGAAAACTTCAATTCGTGTGTCTTTTGCTATGGCTTCAGTGCAGATTCGGCCGAAGTGCTGTGTAAGCCGCTAGTAATAGAAAACACCATCTGTGCCTACTAGAGGGCCACCTCACAGTAATTAACAAACAGAATAGATATGCAAACAGAATACAAGCTTTCCATTCAAAACCCTAGCTTCACAAACTTCTAACAATCTTTAGACCAAATCTTCGACTGCGATCATGTAACGAGGCTTGTAGATTCTCAACACAGCCAATGCAGCTCAGAGAGTAATCTCATGTGGGAGATCAAGGGGATTACTTCACTGGAATATGCGTCACACATAAACCTCTGAAAATGCCAAACTCTAATCGGATTGTCGGGTGGTTTTGACAGAACCTTCATAAACAACTGATGCTGGGCAATTAACAAAGNACAACGACATTCACAACGGTCCGAGCAACCTACCTGCAAGTCCCCTTGCAACACAGCGGCGCTGACTTGGATGCTTGTGAACAAACTGTGTTGGTCGATCTTGGGTGGTTTATTGGCTCCCGTCCTAAAAATAGAACCCAGCGGAGTCATCATGGGCGCAGTTAGTCCGGTTTTCGGTCAGCTTGGTCAGACCACGACCTGTTGACCCTCAGAGACCAAAATCGGTAAAATTTCCGTATGCAGGAAGTCTACGTCCGGCTTTCTTGTAAATGGTTGCCGAATATTATGGCGATTGTTTTGTGACGCCTGGGAATGGACGACAGCATCAATTTAGTCCCATTTTCGGCATCATACGCCGTAAGTTTTATCATGCACTAAGCATACACTTAAACAGCCTAAAAAAATAAAAACAAGTTTTTAGGGTCCACCTACAAAAAGTTATGAAGTGATCAATCCAACAAACGATTATTTGCCATTCGGGAAAAATCAAATAAAGCAGGATTGCATACTTTGCAGAAAATCTCATTACTGTACTAAACACTGTCTTTAAGGCTTGAACCATTTCACCCGACAATTGTTTACATTAAACTGTATCACAAACCTTGTACATAAATCTACAGGTATAAACTCTGACCATAGTTAATCTTGACTTTGTACTATTTCTACTATTCGAATCTCTTTACCACGTGGTGCATATCTCACACAATAAATGCAAAGTGACTTGGACACGATGAGCTATTATGCGAGCCAAAGCAGGTGGGCTAACATCGTGAAATGCAGGCACGGATCTGTATACAACGTGTTCGTATGACGTGTACAAGCGGCTGCACGACCAGTAGTTTACTTAGCGTCATATGTAGCATAACGCGTTATAGTATTGACTACCCTGGAGGAAATGGGTATGGGACGTAGGAAAATCATTCTTCCAGGAAGGGTGAGAGGTAACTATGTGTTGACAACATTTGAAACCAGCGTATCAAGTACTTTCGGCCTTTGCCGGTTGCCTAGGCAAGCGAAAACTTTAATTCGCGTCTCCCCTCTGCTTGGGCTTTAGTGAAGATTCGACCAAAGTGATGTGTAAGCCGCTAGTAATAGAAAACACCATCTGTGCCTACTAGAGGGCCGCCTTACAGTAACTAACAAACAGAATAGATATGCAAACAGAATACAAGCTTTCCATTCAAAACCCTAGCTTTACAAACATCTAACAATCTTAAGACCAAATCTTCGACTGCGATCATGTAACGAGGCTTGTGGATTCTCAACACAGCCCATGCAGCTCAGAGAGTAATCTCATGTGGGAGATCAAGGGGATTACTTCACTGGAATATGCGTCACACATAAACCTCTGAAAATGCCAAACTCTAATCGGATTGTCGGGTGGTTTTGACAGAACCTTCATAAACAACTGATGCTGGGCAATTAACAAAGAATATGAGATCATTTTTGCCGCTGTCACACACTGATAAGCTTCATCATGGGTTTATGCACTCATTGTATGTGGTGAAAATGCTGTATTTAAAAATGCTTACTGTACTAAGTTTATTTTTGGCTTCGTCTCTGCTACAGCGCGCGTAGTCCCTTGGCATAGCTGCTACAGCACTTTCAGCTGTTCTCCGTACACAGTAGCGAATGTATTCAAAACAGAAGCANTGACAGAACCTTCATAAACAACTGATGCTGGGCAATTAACAAAGAATATGTGATCATTTTTGCCGCTGTCACGCACTTACAAGCTTCTTCATGGTTTTATGCACTCATTGTATGTGGTGAAAATGCTGTATTTAAAAATGCTTACTGTACCAAGTTTATTTTTGGCTTCGTCTCTGCTACAGCGCACGTAGTCCCCTGGCATAGCTGCTACAGCACTTTCAGCTGTTCTCCATATACAGTAGCGAATGTATTCAAAACAGAAGCAACCAACGAAACCCAAACAGCCTTCCGACAGCGCCGGCAGTTGCACTACCGGTCGTTTTAGCATGTAACGCACCGAGGCTGGTGGTTGTACGAAGCGCCAGCACAACACGCCGCCACCTTCCGAATGATAAAATACCCACGCACATGCAGCGGGCAAGCTGTTTAGAAAATAAGTACTCCGACCTCTTCCGATGCAGTGCCCACCATTTAACGTCTGCGCAAGTGACTGGTTCCGTCAGCAACAGACGACCAAAGTGTCAGGCTTGCTACGTTACGGNAAATAAGTACTCCGACCTCTTCCGATGCAGTGCCCACCATTTAACGTCGGCGCAAGTGACTGGTTCCGTCAGCAACAGACGACCAAAGTGTCAGGCTTGCTACGTTACGGTAGTCACGTTTTGGCAGTGTGTAGTAGGGTCTTGCTCCAATTTGAGTGTATTCGCCGCTGGCCAAGGCACGCTCGCTTCCTCTTGGCAGCGCGTTTGTAAGACATCTTGGTGTAACTGGAAAGTCCGCAGAAATTAAATGCTTAGTTACGTCTTGGCGCCGATCAACTAACATCGACGCTACACCAATTTAATGGCCCTAAAAAGCAGCACTATGGAGCAGAAATGTTTTAACGACCAGCTTTCACACCCTTTTCCTGACATATAAATTCATTTGTATGCAAGCTATTCAAACGCTAAACCTTTACAGCTTAATATTAGGCTATTTCAAACAATGCCTTACTGCCTACGTTTATACTAACACAGCCCAAGTCTTAAAAGCACAGTTACTCATATCATCTTGTACCCACACAAACTTTCTTCCAGCATGCAAGCCTGAAGAGAAACGATCGAAGCAGTTGAAACCACTTTACAGATAACGCTCGCGTTGTGAATGGACGGACAAAAATAACCCGCCATGCTGTAGCGCAGCATGAACACTGAATAGCAGTTGCAGTTTTTTTCAGCGCGCCGCTTATGCTGTTACGCACAGGACGTTGCTTGTGCCACGCTCTGACGCGGAGCAAGACTTCCGATTGGCCGTTTTCTAGCTTTATTTCTGGAGCGCCACGCATCTTACGCACATTAAACTATGCGTGCGTGGGCTGCGACTTCGGAACAATTGACGCAAACGCGTTAAGGAGTTTCTCTTTTACGTGACGACGCCAAAATACCATTCCCGTCTGCGGCATTTCGAAAGTTTATTGAGAAACGGCTCCTTGGAATTGGGACTTGAAACTCGCGAGTCAGCTAATAGACTTTGGAGCGGGAACGACGAATGTTTAACAAAATAAACACTTCTTTGTTCTTCTGCAACGTCACATTGTTTGTAGGAAAAGGCGGAGCTTGGAAAACACATAAGATGCCTTCTTACCGCCATTGGTCTCTAATTGTTGATCAAACGTTTAAAGAGTACTTTCTATAAGAGGGAAGAGAGAGTTTAACCAATGAAGTTTAGCGAATGCTGAGCTGGTGACAGCAGAAAAAGTCAGAAAACATCAGTTGCTACGTCTGTATCAGAATTGTGTCAAAAGAAAGTAATATCTTTACACCTAAAACTACACATTTTTTGTTTCAAAAATCTGCACAAAATTAACCGTTGTCTGCACATGTCCATGAGAAAATGTTTGCCTAAAACGCAACACTCGGACACTTTACTTTCAAAGACTGATTTTATCAGAACCAAAAAAGGTTCAGATGATTCAAAATTTCTTTTGGTTTCGTCATATGTCAAAACAAGCGCGGACCTTTCAAAATTCCTGGTTACCGTCCAGCGCGTGCAAAGTCAACGTGATTCNTTTGTTCTTCTGCAACGTCACATTGTTTGTAGGAAAAGGCGGAGTTCGGAAAACACATAGGATGCCTTTTTACCGCCATTGGTCTCTAATTGTTGATCAAACGTTTAAAGAGTACTTTCTATAAGAGGGAAGAGAGAGTTTAACCAATGTAGTTTAGCAAATGCTGAGCTGGTGACAGCAGAAAAAGTCAGAAAACATCAGTTGCTACGTCTGTGTCAGAATCGTGTCAAAAGAAAGTAATTTCTTTACACCTAAAACTACACATTTTTTGTTTCAAAAATCTACACAAAATTAACCATTGTCTGCACATGTCCGTGAGAAGTTGTTTGCTTAAAACGCAACACTCGGACACTTTTCTTTCAAAGACTGATTTTATCAGAACCAAAAAAGGTTCAGATGATTCAAAATTTCTTTTGGTTTCGTCATATGTCAAAAACAAGCGCGGACCTTTCAAAATTCCTGGTTACCGTCCAATGCGTGCAAAGTCAACGTGATTCACGCGCTGTGACGTTGCAAAGATCGAATTTTGACGCACGGAACTGAGTGGTCATTATAGCTCCAAGGCAAGGCGTCGTTTTTTCGCCTACACCGTAACCTTGAGATTCGGTTTAACCTTGACAGCTCATATAAACACGTACACTGCCCAATACGTGGTCTTATGTTTCGGCGTAGCTAGTTACCGACCAGCATCGGAAAAAGAACGAAAGGCCATCATGGCGTTAGTTGAAAAAATCGCAGAGAAAACAAGGCCCTAGCGGCAAACAACTTATTGGTTTCGTTTTGAGTTCACGAAAACATGGTTTGCATAGTAGGTAACGCTTTGTTTGTCATTGAGTTTTGCACTAGAAAAACAAAAACATCACTATCGATCTATCCGAAAATCACCTGCTTCGCCGTGATTAGGCAAATCTAATCATGCCGCGGTTTTTGTAAACACACCATTCGGATTTCCCCAATTATCACAACCGCAAATCGATAACGACGCCCAGTTAAAGCTTCACTGCTGCAATTAAACCAAACCTCAGTATGAAATCGCAAACCCCGAAAACAGGAATGCAACGAAAAATAGAAGACAGAAGGACACGGCTAAATATAAACGTGGCTATTAATACTATTCCTTGTCAAAAACGCCACAACAACCAAAGCAGCACGACGTGAAACCCGGTAACCTAGCACCAAAACGCTAGCCTGGTAGCCTGAACTGCAGTTCGACTGGTCTGTACCACTGTAAATGATTGTAACCTTCCACCGCAAAGCACCTGTTAAGGTAAACGCTTGCCTTGTGAGCTGTCGATTCGGACCTGGCTGGCACCAAAGCATTGGACTTTGGCTGGGGGCTTGCATGGAATGCATGCGGTTGCGTGTTTGCGGAGAGGTTTGTTATGCGCAAACATGGCACGGTAAATAGGAAAAGGCATTGGATGTACAGTTCATTCAACGCGCGAACTTTGTTCCATTTTATTTTGTCTTTTGAACATTTCCACTGTATGAACTCAAAGAATTCATTATCGCACAGTATACTTCAGTGTTTGATGTTTTCGCGTGGTTATCGAGCAAACTTCGTGCGATCAGGCGTGGCAAATGCGTTCGAATAACCTTTCAGTTAGGCATTAGTAACTTTAACTTTCGCTACAAGTCATTCATCCTTAGCTCCTACTAAAACATGCAAAATTTCGCCCAAAATGTAGTCATTGTCCGTATCTTATTTAAACAGAATCAGGCATGAATCTCAAACCTTAATGCTATAACCCGTTTTAAACAAATATGTTCTGACCAATTCGCATATGTACAAAAAAGCAAACAAACCATCTAACATCCGCGGGCACTCGCACCTAACGAACATATCCTGCCGATGTCTGAGATCTATATTAGGCGGCTAAGCAGTCGATTAAGGGAGGTGAACTAACCTAATGCCCGGCCGTGGGAAAGGCCACATCCAAGTCCCCAGGGAATCAGGCGGCTATGAAAGAAGTCAACTTGAGGCGAGAGAGGTGGGCTCCGCCGCAACGGAAGGAATTGATTTGACTCTCAAATATTGCCGACTCGGTTATTGAAAGATTCTTCAGTCTTTGATGTTTTTTCCCTCTACAAGTCCTGGCACGGGCAATGTGGTTTCTAAGTTACTGAAGGGAATTGCGGTTTTGGGCCCAAGTTCGTGAGGAGATGTAATTGGTAATTGTTGGCAGACTAGGCCCGTATCCAAAGCCACTTGGCAACGATGATTAAATTCAACAGTACGAAAGTTATAGCCACCTACACCATTCTTTACTTTCCGATGGCCAGAAAGTTTTCGTAAAACATGGCAGGTCGAAGTGTCAGTTAAGAAAATAAATTCTTTACACAACATTTTGGGCAACCATGTGATACTACCCGTTTTTGTCAGTGGCCGCCGTGTTCTGGTCGGTGTTTTGAGTAAATACAGTACACGATAGCGATGCTTTGTACAAGACAACCTGGTTTAGCCCGAAGCCTGAGCTTATACCATGCTACTTGAAAAATACAGATGGACGCACCGCCATGGGCGATGTATAAACTCGTATGCAAATCGGCCTCTTAGATTGTGCGCCAAAACGCAAATTAAAAATCTAGCTGTGCTAACTGCTAAAAGCGACATTCATCTTGACGTAATTTACAGCCATCCCCACCCACTCAAAGCCTTCAACATACAGAAGGCAAGAACAGTCGATAAATTTTGTCCCAGTCCACGAAAAATTCCAAAGATAAACGAAGCCGCATTATCTTTAAAAAATAACCACGACCAGTTTGCCATCAAATATTAATCGTGAACAGTTTGGTAGCAGTAAAATATTACCCATTAATTCAATTTGCGTGAGGCAAATCGGGACAGCATGCGATCAAAGAAATTAAGTATTCTGGGTCAGACAGCGCCGGTCTGTCTGTGAACAAAATCGAAACACAGAAATTTTGCCACAAATTGAGTTTGCGACGAGGCTATAGTCTCTTAGGGGTTGGTTTTTTATCGAAAGAAGTCCAAGCCAAAGCACAGATGTGACCCCAACCTCAAGTACTTATTACAAGACAGTTACATTTGATTTCATAAAATTGGCAACTTTCTAGTGAGGTTTCAACAAAGCATATCATGTTTCAAAGTAATGGCACC
>QXVZ01021218.1:0-13681 GCA_008931825.1 Phallusia fumigata | reverse complement strand
GTTTCTCTATTTAACAGGCAGAACAACAAACGTCCTTTTTTAAAACAGCACAAACAAAAAGGCCATCAAAACACACAAAGATTATGTGGTAATTTTACTACATTTTTTATTCAGCTTCCGTATACTAAAGTTCTTCGTTTCAAATAAAAGACCAAGGACTTCAAATTTACGGTTACAGCAAAACACAAGTTGCAACGAATACCTTGTGAAACAAACTATGACCCCCTCATGACTTTCTTCCTGGTGAACATCGCAAACATACTCACTGAGCGAGTTGATTAGAATGACTTCCTTGTTTACCTCATTTGAGCTTAGGGCCAAATTTATCGGGAAATCTGCAAAAAAACGTTTGTATGTATGTGGGTAAATTTTATGACCTATCTAACATTTTTACTTAACATTGTAACCATTTATTTACTGTTCGCAACTAAACGATATGTGTCAGCCAAGGTTTATGTCTGTATCGAATCTATTAGACAACTTACTTTCACCATATATACTCAGACGTTGTCCACCACGGCTCCCCCCATCATGTGGTGTTATATAAGACACGGAGGGGTCATCACCATTCACCACTACAAAAAACACAAGGTTTTCAAAGGTAGCTGCAATTGGTGTAAGACAGAAAGAGCAAACTAGACGTAAGACGCCGAAGTAGCAGACAACAATTGCCAGGTTTGTTTACTTTGATAAAAGCGTTTGTTCTTCGTCACAAACAAACAATAAAAAAAGTTTAAAAGGCCCAACGAGGCTTACGTAAGCAAACAAAAGTCTTCGAACGGATAAGGTGAAAATATCAGACGTCAATGGTTCGGTATCGGAAGATATGTTTTGTTTTGCGGACAACAATAAGAAACAAAACATTGAAAATAAATAGAGGCATTGTCGCGAAGTACAACTTCACTTTTGCCACCGACAATACTTTGTTTTATAGAGACGATAAACAAACAGGTGTCACGTACAGCAAAAGGTGTGAANGTCAGCCAAGGTTTATGTCTGTATCGAATCTATTAGACAACTTACTTTCACCATATATACTCAGACGTTGTCCACCACGGCTCCCCCCATCATGTGGTGTTATATAAGACACGGAGGGGTCATCACCATTCACCACTACAAAAAACACAAGGTTTTCAAAGGTAGCTGCAATTGGTGTAAGACAGAAAGAGCAAACTAGACGTAAGACGCCGAAGTAGCAGACAACAATTGCCAGGTTTGTTTACTTTGATAAAAGCGTTTGTTCTTCGTCACAAACAAACAATAAAAAAAGTTTAAAAGGCCCAACGAGGCTTACGTAAGCAAACAAAAGTCTTCGAACGGATAAGGTGAAAATATCAGACGTCAATGGTTCGGTATCGGAAGATATGTTTTGTTTTGCGGACAACAATAAGAAACAAAACATTGAAAATAAATAGAGGCATTGTCGCGAAGTACAACTTCACTTTTGCCACCGACAATACTTTGTTTTATAGAGACGATAAACAAACAGGTGTCACGTACAGCAAAAGGTGTGAATGTAAGACAACACGACCTGACCCAGTGCGAATACTGGGTGGCAAGTAATCAATGAACGCGTTGTCATCACATGTAACAAGGGTTGCTGTAAAACAATGCGTCGAGTCTCTAATAAAAAGGGATATGTGATATCGTGCGAGTACGTTTAAACAATTGAAACTTTTCAGGGTTGAGATGAGTATTGTGGCTACCGGACGGCGTATAAAGGTCTTCTGAATGTTGTTGTCACAGCAGAAGAAATGCGCAATCAAAACTTTTTAGGTCAATAAATAGAGGTAAAGCCGTGACCAGGCAATAAAATTTTTGCATTGTCACCAAAAACAATACCTTTGAAGCAAAAAATACACAATGTTCAAACTAATGAAATACTTGAAGAAATGAGCGGAATTAATTAGGTTAGGTTCAGTAAGTTTAACTTCTTTAGAAACGATTTCATTTTTGGATTTAACAATAGCAGCGATTTGAACCAAAGGGTTAATTTTAGAAAGCATTCGGTTTGAGTTTTAAAATAAACAAAAACTGGGCATGGACAGTTTTACGTCTAAAGGGGATTTTTTAAAGAGCTAAATTCTAACTTCGCCGTGAGGCGCAACTTCGTAATCGTGGTTTTAATCTCTGGATTAAAGAAATCGTTTTGTTCTGGCAAATTTATTGGTGATTTAATTAACCACCTTTATTAAAATTTTAGGTTTCGTAATATTTTTACTAAGTTTAAGTAATTAAAAAACTGGAAAAAACTGTCATTTCGCGTTTGTTATGTACGGACTAGTAACTGAAAGTTTTTTAATGAACCTTTAAAGGAAGATTTTTACAAGAGTTATTAGGATTCGCGTCCGGCCCCCAAGAATATTTAGGTTTTTCCGCCACAAACATATCAATTTCGCACTTTGTCAACTGAGCTGAACAGACATCTTTTGGACATTTCAGGCATTGCTTTGGTTTACTTGAGGATGTGCAGAAAAAACTTTCAATAAAAAGATGCGCACTTCTAAACATGTACATTATCTCGCAATTGATGGAAATAACATTTATTTCCGTTCTTACTGCATTATTTCCAGCAAAAAGATAATTGCCTCACATATCATAGAATTATGCAGGGTCTTTTTGAAGCATGGAACTTTAGGGATAGTATACATACCTCTGACACGGAAGTAACAATTCCAAAATGTTTTAAAATAGAACTGAAGTTCACAAAAGGCATTAACACAACTATTGCTTACCTCCGATTGCCAAAAGTAGAAGAAAAACTTTTCCTTCCATTGGATTTTGTTCCAATCACCAAAACCCCCTTTTCCTTAATTGTAGAAAAGTTATTGCAGACAATTATTAAAATTAAATTACCAAAAAACCAATGCTCTATCGAAAAACGTTGCTGATTAACAGTTAAATCTAGACCAGGTATATTTCTATTAGGTGTTCTCAAGCCCGAAGCCAGTCCCGAATGAAGCATCGACAATAAAATCGGCATGTTATGACAGTGAAGAGACAATAAACTTCTTCACAAATAATCTAAAAGTGTCTCAGCAAACACAATGGTACCACATGGTTCCAATCACCTACGCGTCTCATGTTACCATTGCGTCAAACCACATGTTGCTTACATAAGAGAGACTGTAAGCAGTGGACACTAATGGAATTTAGTAATAACTACAGGCGTCTGGCACTATTATACTCTTGTTATTTTTTTCCTCATTCTATCAAGCATTTTTCAATTAATCTGCAGATCAAAAGTCTTACTACTGGGCTACACTGACGCGTTACAGATTCGTACAGTCACCAGCTTACTGGTTAAAACCATTCAGACCAAGTCCCCAACAATTGCCAAAATTGGAATCCAATAATTCGCTTGGAAAATAACTGTATTGCCAAATATGTAAAAGAACAAAGTGACGCAAACAGCATTATTTCGATCTCTGCTGAGCAGCAACAATGGAAACATTCTTTACGTCATTTACCTCTTCGGGTTTTCGACAAATAATCGCATTTTTTTTGTTCGGTTACCTTCCAACATAGCAACTTTTTTATTTTGTTTTACGCCGTCGGGCTATTGATAACTAAGTGAATAAAACGTTCTTAATGTGGCTAATTACATTTGAAGTAAAGGATTAATCTTAAGTAACTACATGACCTGCGCTTGTTCAAGCCAGAATCATTCGCCTTAAGTTCTACCTTTGCTGACGTCTATAACATTCTGGAGTCACGAAGTGATTTTTGATCATACTTCAAAATCTTCACATGCTAAACAGGTATTTCTGTTGATTGTGTACAAGTAGTCGTTTCTAGAGCTACGCATAATTCTGACAATGTATAACCCCCAACACAAAGGCGACACAGGTAGTGGGATATCAAAAATAGTTCGGTAAGGTGCAATTACGAATGTTTGAAAGGCTGTGTCCGCCTATTTCCTTGGTTGTGCTAAGCGGGTGACGCTCTTATCGTATCATTTTGTGATGAATGAATTACTAAGAAGTTGTAAACCCAAACCTAACCTAATGGCATAAGCACAATTTTGTCACGGCAACAGGCTAAGTGGATGGAGCTTTGATTAAAATATTTGCTTGTTTTATATGTTATATTGATATAACTCTTAAAAAAGTGAGACTATTTTCTTGAAAAGCGGTATTGGTGAAAAATAGAAGGTTAAGTGGTCATATAATCACACTTTTTGTGCCACGTGCCTTAACGTACAGGCTACACAGCAGCTTATTGGAATTTAACAGGTTGAACTGTTCAAGCATAAAGATATACACAAAACTGTTTTTAGTAAACTCTTATACTTTGCGGAAACTCAACTGACCTCCACCACTGTTTGGTTCCGTTTGCTGTTGCGACAACTTCAACACTCGATCTTTCGCAACAAACGCGACAAGTGTCACCGATACGTCTGTTTATCGTCATAGGGAGGTTAAGGTTCCTTTTTTAAACATGTCAGGGATCAGGTATTTGAGGGGGGCAATTCTCAATAATTTGTTCACTTACAGTTTCGGAAAAACTCGATGATTCGTGTTTTAGTTACACAACAACCTTCCTCGTGTTCATGCAAAACATGTTTGTCCAAACAGTAACGTACACTCAACACAACTGATCCCACAGGGTACGTGCGATAAAGAGCGTTTCGAGCACCTGATCTGAAACCTGGCTACAGCCTTACTGTCAATGTCATTGCTCAGTTGTTTCCAAATTTGTTTTTTATCCCTACCGCATGACATAACGAGCCATGACAAAAAAGCAAGCCCAACCTTGCTCGTTTAGACCGAACGGCCAAGTTGGTTTGATCAGGCTCTATTTAATTTTGTAATGCCCAATTTTCAAAAACTGCAATGTTTCTGTTTTAAAAGATACTTTGAGAATGCTCATTCTACTGCTTGACCAATATGGCAAGATACAGCAGCCTTTTGTAAATTTGGCAGTTAAATTACGTGGTTTGTGTAGTTTAGAATTGCAACTTTATGGGGACGACACGAATATAACCAATTTCGGATCGGGATGATCTTACATCCAGCGGTTTTCAAACCATCGAAGAAAGCCAGGAAAATCGCTTCCACGTGACATCGTGTCTATATGCCACACCTTCACCCACCGAAAAGATGCAGAGATTTTTGAAGGCATCATTTTCAACAAACAAAAGTCTACTTAAAGGTAGAAACAATTTACGCACCTGAAGTCATCTTCCTTTCCATTACGTATGACTAACATTCGCGCATGACCAACGCTTCAAACACATCAAAAAATGTTTCACTTTGGCGAGTAGATCCTAAAGTAATTCGAGACAAACAGTGGACGTAATACAAATCTGAAATATACATTAAAGTTTATACAAAAGCAATTTTTCCTCACCGCTTGAAAGGAATACAGTGCTGAATCCACATGGTCATTTGGCGTGATCGCAGCTTGCATGCTGTATGGTGATGGCTAACCGCTTTGTGCAATCGAGATACGACAACAAATGATAAGAATCGGCGTAACCCAGCTGTAGTTAAGTCGTAATAGCTATGGGTTTATGGTAATTTATACATGTTTAAGATAATCAAATCATGCTTTCGTCGTCTCTGTTTCTATTTAAATAAGATAATGAACAAACACAGTTTCAAAAAAGAGAGCACATCTTAACGAAAAACTGTTTAAACTTAAAAATATTAGATTTTTATGCAAGCCGAACACTGTGTTAACACACTTGTAAAGTTGCTGATTACACATTTTTTCCAGTTAACTAGTAAAAATTATTTAGTACTATAGGGTATGACAGCAATTGATGCACTACAATGTTATTTCCAGGAGCTGTTCAAGCTTCATCCAGTTTGAACATTGTTGAAAAATTATGGGAAAAACAACGCATGTTGTTTTCATTCCATTTATTTGTATTTTTTCCTTTCCTGCAGTTTTGCGACATTTTGTTCTGCTTATTGTCTAAGTTTCATCCAATTGGGACTATGCTTAAGAATTTGACCTATTTTAGGGGTCTAGAGGAGATATGACTGGAATTATAGTTTCAAGAAAAGCAAAAAACAAACCACTATGACCCAAATTATAGTGTATTAAAATGTCATCCAATTTGGATACTGCTGAAAAAGTTGACCACATAAGGGGGCTGCACAGCAACTACTGGGGTTTTGAAGTTACCAGGCTAGCAACATACCCCCTGACTCCAACTACTCCAACAAGCAGTACTGTAGAAATTACCATGTATTCATGTAACAAGTATAAAATACCTGGCCTTATGGGGTCAAACAAAACAGATGGTACATCTCCATAATCATATCTTCCAACTGTTTTTGCATTTGTCAAATATTTCATGCTAAAAGTAGATTGACAAACAAGCAGGGGAGAAAAAAAGAGGAAAAAACAATATGTTTTCCCTTTGGGGAAGGAACGCTAGTATAAAAGTGAACAAAATCATTTCTCTATGCTATCAATCACTGCTTGTAACATTCATAACTTACATAGATGAAAATGTTGTATCCTTAAATCCGAAACAATATCTAATTGGATGATAACTGCAGATGAATAGGTACTATTTCATCCAGTCCATCCATTCTACATGTTGGATCAATCGCTATGAGAAAATATGGACTTAAAGCATTGCATTAAATTTCTAAAACATTTCTTATTTTTTGCAGTAATACTACCTACCTTTGTACTGTTTGTAAGGTACTGGCACTGTTCACTCATTGTGATGAATACATATACTTCTATTTGACTTTGCTATGGACAGTCACCTGTTTTTGCTTTGTATGCTGTAATACATGAGCAATGTCACAATTTAGTATGACTCAACAATAAATGTCATTATGTGCAATGCTACAAAAACACTTTTTTAAATGTGAAAACTGTATATCACACCTTTTAAAATGTTACAAAAATTGATTCAAAAATTGCAGGTAGGTTTGTTTATGCGATGAAGTGGAGGGTATAAAATGTCCCCCATCATGGCGCAAAACTTGTGGATTTTCAAAGATAGTCAAAAGATCATCACTCATGTTCCTTGGAATAACCTGATCTGATTCCCCTATGACATGTAATGTTGGTGTGGTGACTTTTTCCACATAAAATCCAGCATGTTCAGTTTGTCTACTCTTGTATCCAGCTACTAGAACTGCAAAATTGAAATTCTGAAAACGTGCATCACCCCTTTCTTTTAAACAACAGATGATACCAAGCAAGGCAGCACCTTGACTAAAGGCCAGGATTCCATCAAATGGCCCCTTGCTTTGCAGTTCCTCAGCAATGACTGTCAAAGATTCATTCAGGCCTTCAGAGTAGTCAGTTACATCCTGAGCTAAATATGATTTTTGTCTGCTAGAAAACCACCATCCAGTGAGGTCCTTTTCAGATTCTTCCTCGGAGTTTACAGGTATTTTATTTGGTGCAGTAACAAACTCAAAAGTTACTTTTTTCTTTAGCAGTTTTCTAAATGCCCCAGTTCTTTTTCGAAAAATTTCAGCATTTTGCATGTAACCATGAATGCTCAGTATCTTCAGTTCTTTTTTTTCTTTGTTACTCATTGTTATAAATTGCACACTGAAACAAAAATACCTTTTCAAAATAGTTATTTGATAATTGGTACACAGTTAACAGATCGTAGTATTCGATTGGAAAACACAAGCCAATGCGATAGGCTGTAGACAACACCTCCCTAAAGACATTAAGATGTTTTAGACTGTCATATTGTATTTTTCTAATGCATTGATATTAATTTCAAACGTCTTGGAAACCCCAATAACACATTAATTCAAGCAAAATTTTAGATGACGTTCTAAACAATCAGACATTGTTTAAATAGCGTTGTCACATTGTATTACGTTATTCGACGTCATCGAATCTAAATTGCGGCAATGTCATGCACGAGTGGTCACACGTTTAGTCTAGGGGATTTCCCTGGTGAGATAAACAGTAAACATGCGAATGTGATTTTTCATCCACTAGGTGAGCCAACTTCTTCATGAATACCTCGTATGTTCTTCCCCTGTGAAAACCTTGAGTATTTTTTGTTTTATTTTCAGCACTAGTGGTTCTGTGCTGTCGTTACCCAGGTCAACTCGGTAATGTTTAGATTTTCAACAGAGTTATGCTAATACTTGAAAGACATCGATGTTTAGATTGTTTAGATTTTCAACAGAGTTATGCTAATACTTGAAAGACATCGAAAGGCGGGATATGTTAGTTTTAGCTCGCTTGACCCATGGCTTGAAAAGTTTCTTGTTATGACACACAATGAAAATCCAAAAAAAGGTACTTAGTCCATATTTCCATGTACTTTTGACATCCTGAAACAAGACCTGTAAGATTTGATGTTAACCTGACTATATCACTTAACATGGTCTTAACTATCACATCAGTGTAAATTGTGTTTTAGAAGTAACTACTTTTACCCTATTTATGAAGATTTAAAAGTTCCAAAAACCTTGCTGGATAATGAGAAGCAAAATGAAAAAATAAATTATCTGAATACAATCCTTAACATACCTACTTCAAATGTAGATATGGTGAAACATGTTTAATGCAATAAAATGTATTTTACAAGTTACACTATGGTTTGACTATTCACTTCTCTTGATTTGTTGAATTCTGTTCGCAATAAAGCCTGTTGGTTTTTATTAAGCAAGTACTTATAATACCAACACTGACAAAAACCACCAGCATATATTTATATTTTTTATGTTGGATTTCAATCAACAAATAGGGTCCATTAAAAAATAAAGGATAACCAGAATTATGTTTTTTTAGTTTTGGGCAATAAAAGCCGAAATTATTTGTTGAAAATCACTTTTTTTGTATTCTTTACGCAACTGACTCATGCTTATTAATCCTAAATGTTTCTTTTTCTTCTCCATCTTCTTGTCTCCTAAGTACAAAACATGCTGTGTACCATAATGACATAACATTTAACTGTCTGTCTTTTGTGTCATTTAATGATTCATTAGTTTAGAGTGTTACGTTTAAAATCCTGGACCTAGACTACATTGTAGTAGTTGGAGTCAGAAATACTAAAGTAATCTGTAAATACGTTTAAAGAATGCTTACAAATTTTGAAGTTTAAAAAACTTCTGTGTAAATGTGTCTTGCATTTTTTCACAGTAAAATCTTTCAGCCTCTGGGAAAGTCATAATCAGTTTCTGATCTTTGGTTTCAACAAGGAATGCAGCTGTTACAGCACCAGCCAGAGCAATCACACCAAATATTGTCTGCAAGTCAGAAACAGGTAAGGCAACTGAAAGGCAAGATTTGTGACGAATACAAAAAAATATCTGTCATATAAATGTAAAAAAATTTAGGGTGCTAAATATATGAATGTAAATGCACAAAAATAACAAAATCTTTGATAAACTAATTTGTTTTGCAAAGTAAACAGGATGGTGTCAAGCCACTACTTGAATCACCCCCTAATTAGGTTTTATTGAGCTTGGACAAGTAGTTTATAATCTACTCAAGTTAACTTCGTTTGGACTAAGGTCACATTATAATCATGGAAACTTTTCAGTTGTGGTGCATGCAAGCATGAAAATCATTTTACACCTTTGTGGCTTGCAGGGTAACTACTGGGCCTAAACATAGTAAATACAATATCCCTTTATGGATGGGACCCATATTAATGTAATCATCTAATGTTTTTCTACTTATAACCTGTGTTAGCCATGGAACTGAATACTGTAGTTGAATGGTCCATGGTGTAATAATGGTACCAATTCTACCCGACATTGATGACAGACCCAGGGCGGTTGTCCTAGCATTTTGAAAAGAATAATTACATTAGTGGGACTATTTCCTGAAAAAAATCATAAGGAAGATATTGTTTACCGCCCATTGGTGGGAAACATCTGGACAGTATGGTGATAGATAGCACCAAAACACATGCTTGCACCAAATCGACCTATAAGCGCCAAAACAGTGCCGAATATTTGAAGACCTGGAAAATGAAATCAAAACAGATGAGTGTTTTTAAAATGGAATAGAAGTGTTATTGTTTTGACTGTACACTTGTCAAGTGTGAAGTTGAAACTGTAAAAAGAAGATTAATATCAACAGTACAACTGACAATATTATTTACCGTAGTTGTCTTTTGCAACTTCGACAACTGCAGTGGATGCAAGGCAAGCAAAACCAGCTAGAGATAAAGATGTTATCTCAGATTTTACAGAACCAAACTTTGTGATGAAGAATATGTCAACAATACAGGCCAAAGCTTCCATAACACCACCCAGTGCATTGTTGATGATTGGGTCACCAGCTAATGAGCCACTGTTTAAGGTGAGTCCATAGTAAACCAAACTGCAGAATAATATAAGTCCTTTCTTCAGATTTAAAGTTTTTGCAAAATTATGCATTATAATTATCATTATAATATGTGATGTACATAAAAAAGCACTTTTGCCATGAAGTGGGTTTGAATGAAACTTTTACAGCTGGTAGTTATGATCATGGAGCTGTGTCATCCGTTTCAATTGACCCCATAGAAAGAGACAAGCGTGGCCCAAAGAAGTTTTGATTACATACACCTGATATTTACCGAAATTTAATGGGAAAATAGATGGACAAGCTGCAAGGTAGAAAAAAGCAAGAGCGAAGCAATATGTGTCCCTCTAAGGGACTTATGTGTTTTTGCCTGTGTCACCAAGATGGCCCAGTGCTTAGCAAGACTGCCTTGTGCACACAAGGTTGTGGGTTCTATTCCCATCGCGGTCGCTTGTGTTTCCCTGAGCAACAAACTTGAGCAACATTGTCAACAACTTTCAAAAATCAAATAAAAGTTTCGCTAACAGAACTGCAATAAGGCAGGTAGCTCGATGGTGGATTCATTATGAGCATAACGCATTCAGGTGCTGCTCCCCCCCTCGAGAATAGCAATAAAAAAAACATGTCATAAAAAGCTAAGGTAACTATGGGACCATATATAGAATATTGCAGTGATTATAGATACCCTTTTTAAACTAGGCAATAGTGTATGTTGAATGACCAGGAGGTAAAAGCCACCCTGATTTTAAATTTTTATTACCTATTGCATAAAAAAAACCAAGAGGGAAAAGAGTGCAAACAACACAAACCCTTACCTGGTTACAAACCACACAAACATGTTGCAAATGATGAGAAATCGAGAGTGTGGACGTCTAAATATTTCTTTTACTGTGTTTACTTTCTTAGTAGTCACCTAAAAAAGAATTCTGTCTTTAATTACTTTAAATGATAATTTTACCTACTCAAGTAAAACAAACCATTTCATTTTCATGCTGAAATTTGTTCACTAAACTTTTCCAGACTTTTTGCGGAAAAATGCTGCCAGATGTTTTTGCTATACTTTTTGAAACCTTTTCAGACTGAATGAAGTTTCCATGTCCAAATAACCACCTGGAAAAAACTAAACATTTATTATGTACTAGACTCCTACAAAATAAAGTTTATACTTACCTTGGAGACTTTGGAACCATAAATGTGTACAGGAAACAAGGAATGAACATAATAAGTGTAGAAACTAATTGTAATTCCCTCCACTTTTTCCAATAAAAGGCGAATACACTTAAAATACAGCATCCAATGCCGAAGGAAGTGTTGAACAACAGGGTCACTATTAATCTCCATGGCGGAGGGCTTATCTCTGACACTAGGAAAATAAAGTTTTTGACGGTCACATGATTAGACGAGTAACCAGCAACCACAGTATACATTTTTTATTTTTAATGTTTACTTGCAGCTTAAGACAAAAGGGGTATTGTTTTGTTTCGGGTTTAGTCGAGTTTATTGTACGTGGTAAAAGAAATGTTACTGATACATTTGCACTCATTATCACCAAACCGTAAATAGCTGTACAACGTTGAGACGTTATGTAGCGCGAAAAAGTGACGAGCACATTTTATTGTTGGATAGAGATTGAAAAATTAGTGGATAGAGGTTGTTTAAAAATATGTTCGTTGTCAAGCGTGGCTTTACTTCTTGAGAAGGATGCGTAAATTTTATGCAACCAATCACCGCCCGCCAAGATTTTCGGCGACAGATGATGGTTTGTTAATTGTCGCTGAGCTCCTGAATGGGTTATGCCTTCATAACAAGTTCATAGACAAGCTGCGTTTGTTTGTATAATCTCTTCAGGCAATAACACGTTTTTCTGTTTTTTTTTCATTTTCTTGACTTGTGATTGGTTAAACCCACTGGGTTCAAAACTTTTTTCTTTACTTTTATCCTTGATTTACGGAAAAACGCGTGTGAAAAATGTATGCGTTGAACACTTTTCTATAAGCTGGTAAAGAGACAAACATACGGTGGCCCACAAGTACAATTCAACAATTTTTTGCAGACATTTTTTTTCAGTGCAAACATTTTTTTTAGTGCAAAATTTTTTTTGCAGACAATTTTTTTGTGCAAACATCTTTTAGTCAGTTTAAAAATTTTTTTTTTGCAGTAATTATTTTGTACCTGATACGGCGTATCAAAAATAGCAAATTACTACTTCTTGCGCAATATAATACGCGGAAGCTGTCAGCATCGGCCCAAGTAATTAGCGGTCCCCGTAACATAATCAATCCATTTACGCTGACGCCTAACCGTTAGTACTAGTAAGGTGGGGGTGAGAGTAGAAAATCTAATAAACATAGTAAGCTATTTGATTTGCGGATTGTCGGAAATACTACAGGCACTAAGTTTGAGATAGGGGTCGTGGCTATAAGGTTAATAAATCCAAACCAAATCCACATTCAACAGTTCCTATTTAAAATGAAGTACCCGTACGTCACTGGTCAGNCGCTGACGCCTAACGGTTAGTACTAGTAAGGTGGGGGTGAGAGTAGAAAATCTAATAAACATAGTAAGCTATTTGATTTGCGGATTGTCGGAAATACTACAGGCACTAAGTTTGAGATAGGGGTCGTGGCTATAAGGTTAATAAATCCAAACCAAATCCACATTCAACAGTTCCTATTTAAAATGAAGTACCCGTACGTCACTGGTCAGGAAACTGACGCACCACAATGCGCTTTGTTCCCTTTGTCAAAATCCTTTGTACGCAGAAATCTGGTTTGCGTCGATGCTGCAGATTTCCGACAGTCCACACAAACTTAATAGCCTACTACGTTTATGAGATTTTCTAGTCCCACTCCCATTTTGCCAGCAGTTTTCGACCCATAAGGCTACTATACACCTGCCGTTACTTTATTAGTCTGTTTGGACTTTATTTTCATTTAAAATATACTTAAACCAATGGTGTATTTAACAAATAAGCAAAGCGTATTTTTTCATATATCCTACGCCGCCACACAGAGACTTTGAAACGTATGTTTTTTAAGTTTTAGTGGGTGTTAAAANATGTGTCGAGGCGATTAATAGTTTCGAGTACAAATTGGTTAAGCCAGTATCGCCCGTTTCACCCGTTTCAAAAATTCGAAGTTTTGATGCCTGCGCGTAGTACGTACTGTAATAAACAACATCACATCGTTTAAATATGTTACTTGGGCCGGCACTGATGCTGACAGCTACCGAGTACAGAATTGCACAAGAAGTACATAGTAATTTGCCATTTTTGATATGCCGTATAAGGCACAAAAGAATTGTCTGCAAAAAATTGTTGAACTGAAAAAAAATGTTCGCACTTAAAAAAATTGTCTGCAAATAAAATTGTTGCACTGAAAAAAAAGTGTTTGCCTTCAAAACAAAATGTTTGCATCGAAAAAAATGTTAAAAAATT